>CM048818.1:12095980-12273513 GCA_026586065.1 Dioscorea zingiberensis
ACGGTTGGATTTGAAAAAAAAAATACTCTCCAAATACCTGACGACCATAAATGAATAGTGATAAGGTCGGTCGGAGTGTATCATAGCCTAATTCTAATCTGTGTTTTGTGGATAAATCTTATACTAAACAAAAAAATCTTATTATATATATTCAGTCAACCTAATTCAATTCAGCCTAGAACTCAAAATTCACTAATAAATAATAATAGTAATATATTTATATTTTTTTTTAGATAGATAAATCATATTTATTTATGATAGATAATAGTTCGCACATAAAGTATTACAATCACTAATAAAGGTTTACAATAATATGTTTATGTGAACCCACTTTTAAAAAATAATAATAAATAAATAATATGTTTAGAAGTGCAGGGATTTTTATATATATCTCTAAACTTTGATCCAAACTCTACTAGAACTATGATCTCAAATTTTATTCTAATCTTTATTTTTTGGAATAAATACAAATTAAATTTTTAATTTTAGAATTGGTCAAATTTTTAGTTGCCTACTTCAGGGAATCAAACGGGCTGACATGACCAGCCAACTTTGGGGCACGAGGCACGGCATGGATTAAAAAAAAATCACAGAAAATCTCAAAAGGAAACCATAAAATGAGAAAATCTCCAAACTTTCTGAAAAATCTGAAAACTCTGAAAATTAAAAAATAATAATTTTTTCCCAAAAATCTAAAAAAAATCTCATAATATTTTTGAAAAAAAAAGAAAAAAATTCATTAGATTCAAATATAGCAATTTTACCAACTTTCACAAGAATCCTCTCACAAAGAGAGGGTGGCCAAGAGTCCACGATAGTTTACAGGAAGTGGTTTATTCAGTATTTATTAAAAAATAAGTAATTTTTTAACTGATATAAAGTTGATATTTAAAAAATAATTAAATAAAAAATTATAGAAAGACCTAGAGGGCCAGATAAGCACACCATGTCACTATCTTTGGTAGGTACACAGCACACAACCCACATATGGTTGTGTTATGTTACTACCCATGACCCGTCAAGTAGACCAACTTAACACGGGACTTCAACATCAAATGAAAAAATATGAAATTTTCATACATGAGTAAAAGCTAAAAATTATATATATATTTGAATTCAAAATGTCTTTTCTTTTTGATTTTGGTATCATAAATAAAATATTGGGTGATCTCCCGTGTTAGCCAATTTAATTTAGGTTGTGTTTGATTGCAAGATGGAAAATGGATGGAAAAGAAAATTTTTCTATAGCAAAATTTTTCATGGCAAAATTTTTTGTGGAATACGAGAAAGTGGTCGTTTGATTATCATTATTTTCTTGTTAAAAAATCTTACATTTTTCTGGAAAAATTCTTTTTTTGTTGTTTGATTGCCCTTATTTTCCATGAAAAATCTAACATTCTCCATGGAATAAACCATATTTGTTGTTTGATTGCATCAATTTTCCATGAAAAATTAATATTTTCAATGAAAAATTAACTTTTTTCCAATCAATGAACCAATTAATCACAATATAAACAATTTTAAAGGATAAAAAATTCAAAACGATGAGATAAAAGTTTGTGCATATAAGATAACTCCTATTTGAAATTCAAACAATAAAAAACATAAGAAATTTTAGAAGATAAAGAAAATTCAAAATGATGATATAAAATGTTTGTGTATATCTGATAGCTCTGTAAAATTCAAACAACCAAAACCAATCCTTATTTTGTTTTTTTTTTTCATATAACCCCTCCCATTATCTATGGAAAACATTTCTTTGAGTTGGGAGAGGAAAATATTTTCACCAATTTGAGGAAAAAGTGGTCACGTGACTAGCTTTGTAGAAAAAACTTCCATGGAAAATTTTGTCAATCAAACAGCCTAACATGCTCGAAAATAGGTGGTGGAAAAATTTTTCATTAAAATTATCCCAATCAAACACACCCTTAGGGTTTTGCGCAAGTGTGGCCATGAAAAATATCAAACTTATGTGTATACCCTTGAAAAAAAGCCATAATTACATGCATACCCCCGGATTTTCTGGTTTTATTACATCTATATCCCTTTATTAATATCACATGTTTAAATACAAGTTAACATGGGGAAATTGTGTGAAAAATCTATTATACCCCTAAAAGGTTAAATTGATCATAAATTTACAAATACCAAAAAAATATTAATATTGAAAGACAAAAAAGAAATGGTATAAAAGTATTTCCTTGCCCCATGGTTTAAATTTAACTATAGTTAAAATCTTTAGACTATAGATATATATATATATATATATATATATAGGGGTGAAAAAGGTAGGACACGTGGCCCTCATCCAAACACCCACGTGTCCAGATCATAAGTCCCCTAGTGTATTGATCGGGATTCTTCCCAACTCATTCCCTTGCTCAGTACAGTGATTACTCATTCTTCGGTCCTAAGCAGTTTATTGGTTCATTGGTTCATAATAGTTTATTGGCTCTTCGGTTCAAGGCAGAGATCATTCACTCTACAGCCCAAGGAGGTCTACATTTGTTCTTCAACTCTAACCTTCTAGAAAATCTACAGCTGTTATCCGGTTGGCGTTCTAGAAGATCTACAGTTGTTATCTAGCTCACATTCTAGAAGAACTACAGTTGTCGCTCAGCTGGATCCATCTATATGCTTAGTTGGCACTGAGCTGGAAACCTAGATGGAACCAGTCTAGCAAACATGTGAAGGAATTCCAAGCTTGCACTCCAAGCTTCCAAAGCCTATAAAAGGCAGCAAACACAACTAATTTGGACAATTTGAATTCAGAGATACTAAAATTCTGCTCAACTGAAGACTCAAGCTTCTTAATTCTTTTTGAGATCTAGAGCTCCTCTCTTCTTCCTTTTTGTATCCCAATATCTATAAAAATGATTGATCATAGTAGAATTCTCTCTTCCTGTGGTTTTTTCCCTTTTCTCAGGGGTTTTTTCATGTAAATCTGCCTCTATTTTCTCTTTCCTTACTCTCGGATTGATTTTCCCTTGATTTAGCGACATAAATCAAACAAATTCCATTGTTGAGGTGAAATTAGGGTTTCATCCTGATTTCCTGATTTTGCATCAACAGTTTGGCGTCGTCTGTGGGGATCTTGAATAAAAGGGCATGGCTACCAGGAAATCGAAAAGAGTCCAAATGCAAGGGAAGAAACAAGCAGCTCTAGTTACCCCATTTGCAGAAACTACTCCTGCTGTAAGAGAAACATCCACAGTTCCTGAGGGTGTGCGAGTACCTCAAGAAGTAAGAATTCCGCTTCAAAATCATCAGAATATTGAAAACCCTAATAACCGATTCAAGGCTATGGCACGAGAAATCGAAGAGCTTAAGCGCACCCTCCAAAAGGTGGAACGTCATATCTGGTAGACAACTCTTCCACACGATGCGGCACCACTCAGGGAGAGTAGGGGAAGAGCACTTACCCACTCCCCTCGACGTCGAGCTCACTCACCAGCCAGAGGTAGGAGTGTTGAGTCCTCACCGGCGATGGATTCACCCATTCGACAACGTAATCACCTTCCCTCGGCCTGGATGCTAGGGATAGAAGAGGAACGAGGACTTCCTCTCTCTCGAATCCCATTATTCTAAGCATCACCACAATGGTGAGAAGACACCACTTATCGGTATATCATTCTCCAAGGCATTGATCGCCTCATGATTACTCACCATATCACCATTCTTCGAGGCACCGTTCTCCTCGGTGTCATTCTCCGCAACGTTATTCACCGCGTCGTTGTTCGCCACAATGTTATCTCTCCAAAAAGGAGAGGGTTTTGCAACTTGTTCCACAACTCATTTTCCCTTTCATACTGGAAATTTGGAAGGCCCCTTTCCCAGAACACTTCAGGTCCCCAAACGTCAGGTATTATGAAGGTTCCACGGATCCACATGAACACTTGGAAACCTACTGTTCGAAAATAATGATAAACAAACCCACTAAAGCAGTTATGTGCAGAGCATTTCCTCGGGTACTACGAGATCACTGCTATAGATAGTTCGACGAAGCATACCTTCATAAACCATATATAGTTTCAAACAATTAACATATCTTTTCCTCTGCAGAGTTTTACTTGACTAACAAGAAATTTGAAGAAAAATCCCATCACGCTTTTGGGATTTAAACAAAAACAAACAGAAAGCCTACGCAACAACATCAGTCACTTCAACAAAGTGATCACTAGTATGACCAGCCTTGACTCAATTATAGTTGTGGGAACTATGATAATATGATTAAGGGATAGTCCCTTCAAGGACACTCTTACTCGAGAAGTCCCCTCAGATCTGTCTGAATTCCTTGCCTTAGCTGAGAAATACATTGGCTCAGAAAAAATTAAAGCCAAATGGGAGGAAGAAGATCTATTGAAGTTTGAAGAAGTCCGAAGAGGAGAACTCCAACGGAGAGAATACAAAGAACCCAGACAAGAAAATCAGAAAGAAGACAGGTCCCGGAGAGAAGGTGGCCGAAACTGTGAACATACCACTCACTCGACATTTAAAAGGAGGCCCCTTCATTGGCAGCAAAATGATCCTAAAAGGATGGCAAGGTACCGCAACTATTATATCCTTAATACATCTCATGAAAACATCCTACTGTAGATCGAGGATCAAAAGATCTTAAAGCAACCTCAGCTGATGAAAGATAATACAAAGAGGAAAAAGAGCAAGAAATTATGCAAATTCCATCAAGACAAGAGGCACTCCACCAATGAGTGAATTCATCTGAAGGATGCGATAGAACATCTCATCCGAGAAGGAAAACTTGGTCAATATCTTAAAAAGACCAAGAAACTAAAGGCTACTACATCACCAGAAATCCCAGATAACACCCACATCAGTATAATTGCAGGTGGGCCTGGATGTGGAGGTGAGAGCTCGACATCAAGGAAGAATTATATCATAATGGTCAGCTCGGTACAAAATATCACATCACTAAAAAGGCCCCGCTCTTCGACTCAAATATGCTTCTCGAATGAAGACCTTAAAGGAAACTATCACCCGTATGATGATGCTCTAGTTATTACTGCAAAAATTGGAATCATTATAGTTGAACGGGTCTTAGTTGACACCGGTAGTTCGGTGGACATCATCTTCTCGGATGTTTTTTATAGGATAAAGCTCACTACTGAAAATTTGAAGCCAGAGAAACCCTCGTTGATCGGATTCAAAGACAGGCCACTACAGCCATACGAGATAATTTCTCTCCCACTAACTCTTGGCACCCCTCATTAGACAGCTATTGCTCTCATCAGTTTCTTGATAGTCCACTGTCCGTCGAGTTATAATGGCATCATAGGGAGGCCATCCATCAATCTATTGGAAGCTATCCCGTCAACCTATCATATGATGATGAAGTTCCCAATCAAAAATGGTTGCGGAGAAGTGAAGGGCAACAACCTCACTTCTCGGCAATGATATGCCACTATGCTCAAGAAGCAAGGAGAAGGAAGTGGTCGAATAGTAGAGACACTCACTGTCGAGGAGCTACAACAAGAAGATGAAGAAATGGAGAAGCGCCGACCAACCCTTGTTAAAGAATTGAAGGCGCTGCCCTTAAAAGAAGAACAACCAGAGCGAACTGTCCAACTAGGAGCTGAGTTAAGTCTCGAGCATCGAGATAAAATCCTAAATTTGTTGAAAGGCAACTCCGATGTATTCGCCTGGACGACTGAGGAGATGTCTGGAGTTCCACGCGAGGTTATTGAACACCAACTCAACATGGACCCAGAGTACAAGCCAGTGGTGCAAAAGCGTAGAAGCTTTGCCCCCGAGAGTTTACAAGCTGCCAAAGAAGAAGTCAACAAGTTGATGAAGATAGATTTTATTCGGGAAGTGTATTACCCCGATTGGCTCTCTAATGTTATACTTGTCAAAAAGTCCACTGGAAAATGGCAAACGTGTATCGACTTCACTGATCTTAATAAAGCTTTCCCTAAGGATTGCTACCCCTTGTCTCTCATAGATAATTTAGTTGATTCAACATCAGGTTATGAGATGCTCAGTTTCTTATATACTTTCTCGGGGTACAATCAAGTCCAGATGGCTGAATCCGATGAAAAGAAGACTTCTTTCATCACTGGCAGAGGAACGTACTGTTACAAAGTCATACCTTTTGGATTAAAGAATACGGGTGCAACTTTCCAGATGACATTCTAGTAAAAAGTGTCAGAGAAGAACGTCAAACAACCCACATACAAGAGACTTTTGCTACTCTTCAGACATATGGGATGAGCCTCAATCTGAATAAATGCACATTCAGTTTCCGCTTAGGAAAGTTCCTTGGATTCATGCTTACCCAGCGAGGTATTGAAGCAAACCTAGAGAAGATCCGAGATATCTTAGAGATAAGATCCCCAAGAACCAACAAGGAGATACAGAAACTTAATGGTCATCTAGTAGCTCTTGAAAGGTTTATTTCAAAATCAGGAGAAAAGAATCTCCCATTCTTCCGAGTATTGAGGAAAGCACCAAAACTTGAGTAGAGCGATGAATGAGAGAAGTCTCTCTCACTGCTGAAAGATTATTTGCAGTCACTAGCCTTGCTCACCAAACCTCGGCTCGGAGAAGAACTTTACATCTACTTGTCCGTCACAGACATGGTTATTAGTTCAATATTGGTAAAGTAGGAAGATGGCCTACAAAAGCCCATTTACTATGTAAGTAAAGTCCTCACTGATACCGAATCAAAGTATTCCCCTTTGGAGAAGCTTCCGTTTGCATTGATAGTTTCTGCTCTACGGCTTCGTCCATACTTTCAATTCCACAAAATCAGGGTACTTACCGATCAACCATTAAGGCAAATCCTTCATCAGCCCTATGCATTTGGCCGATTAACCAAATGGGTGATCGAATTGAGAGAATATGATATCAACTATAAACCAAGAACAACTGTCAAGGCCTAGGTACTTGCTGACTTCATTGTTGAGCTCACAGTGACAGATAATATTGAAGTCCCAAGTGCAAAATTATTCGAAGAAGAGAAGACCTCCTCCTCTCAGTGGGTTCTATATACAGATGGCTCCTCGACTAGTAGTAGTTTGAGAGAAGGATTGATTCTACGGTCACCAGCTGGATGGAGTACATCTACTGCTTTGAAATTTTGCTTGAAGGCGACTAATAATGAAGCTAAATATGAAGCTATGATCGCAGGCCTGCAGCTGGCCCATGGCCTTGGGGTACAAAATTTTTTGGCAAATACCGACTCACAGTTAGTAGTCAGACATTTAACTGAGGAATTTGAGGTGAGAGAGGAAAATATGATAAGATACAAAGCTATGGTGCAGAAGTTAATCTCCAGTTTTCAAAGATGTCATATTTCCAAAATTCCCAGAGCTAAAAATCAAGATGGTTATTTCCTCTCAAAACTCACCTCCTCGGATGCTGATATCAAGCAACCGATTAACACTCAACACCTGGCAGCAAAAACTATTGAGTATCGCCCAGCCAAAGAACTTATGGACATTGAAGATGAACCATGCTGGATTGATCCTATTTTGAATTATCTTTGAGATGGTATCCTTCCTCCTGACCCAAAAGAGGCCCGCAGAATTGCTACCTTGTCTTCTCGATACAGTGTATTAGATGGACAACTCCACAAGAAGTCCTACACTCTACCACTCTTGAAATGTCTCCGCCCTTCTGAATAGAATTATGTTCTTTCTGAGATCCACGAAGGAATTGCAAAAGATCATCTGGAAGGAAAAACCCTTAGCCATAATGTTCTTTGGAAAGGCTATTATTGGCCTACTTTAGCCAAAGACGCTATAGATTTTGTCCAAAAATGTAATGCATGTCAGCGTCATTCAAATATTCAACGATGCCCCACAAGCTCACTTACTTCCATTGTGAGCACGAGGCCTTTCGCTCTCTGGGGTGTAAAAATACTTGGCCCCTTTCTAGTGGTTGTTCAACAGTTGAAATTCTTGATCGTGGCAGTTGATTATTTTACCAAGTGGGTAGAAGCTGAGCCACTAGCATCAATCATAGAAAAAGCATGTCAAAGCTTTTTATGGAAATCAGTGGACTGCCGATTTGGGATTCCGGTAGCATTTATTACTGACAATGGTCATCAATTTGATAACCCAGCATTCAAGAAGTTCTGCACAGACATAGCATAGAGTCAAGGCTCACTTCTGTTACTCATCCCCAAGAAAATGGGCAAGTTGAGATAACTAACCGAATCCTTCTTCATAGTTTGAAAACTAGGGTTCTTCAAAATGAGTCTAGTTAGGTCGAAGAAATACCTGGAACTTTGTGGGCTTACCAAACAACTGCTCGGACGCCCACTGGAGAAACTCCCTTTGCTCTAGCTTTTAGTGTTGAAGCCGTACTCCCTGCAAAGATAAGAGTATCTACGCTCCGGATACAAACCTTTGATCCGAAGAGTAATGAAGAACGACTTAGAGCAGAACTTGACCTCTTAGAAGAGAAAAGGGATTGTGCTAATATCCGAGCAGCCGCATATCGATAGATTGTTAAGAAATTCTACAATTTTAAAGTAAAGGAAGTAACTTTCCAGATTGGCGATTTGGTCCTCCGAGAAAATTTTTCCAAGGCAACAAGAGCCGAATAGGGAAATTAAATACTAATTGGGAAGGACCCTATATTATAAAAGAAATTGTACAACCTAGCACTTATTTGCTCACCAAAATGGATGGACGGAAACTCAAACGTCCATACCATGCGGAACATTTACAGAGGTACCATCAATAAAGTCGATTGTTTCTCTTCATTATTATTTCTTTTTGATACAACTTCTCAACACATCGCTCATCAGCGTATGTGGGAAATTTTTTTAAACAGGGATAATCACTAACTTCGAAGTTAAGCCGTCCTCCAAACCGCAGGGTTGGGTGCCATCTACTCCTTCGAGGGTAGATGCAGGTTAGTCACTCACCTAAATTCGAGGTAGAGTGTTATATGTCTGTGAGTACGACTATAACGCCTCAAATACTCACTAGATAGAAACTTAAAAAAAAGTCCTTTCAAAAGGCACAATCCACCTGAGAGTGTGACTGTCTGTGCCAAGGTACGGGTCACAAGCTCCTTGATCGGATTAGGTTAGCCACTCGCTCATATTCAGGGTAAGGTACTATCCACCTTTTAGCTTGATAACAATACCTAGCGCGGATCATTGCTATAAGGATGGATACTCCAAAGAAGTCCCTCTTAAGGGCCCAACATCGTGATCATTCAAAGTCCTTCTTAAAGGCCAGGCAATCATGTCCACGAACAGTTATCCCAAGAGACCGAACTACTAATTCGTTCAAAAATTCCTGCCAAGAGGCCGAACAATCATGCTCATTCAACATTCCCTTCTATGAACCGAACAATCATGTTTGTCAGAGTTTCTTATCGCGGGCCGAGTAATCATATCCATTTAAGAATCCTTATTGAAAACATGACAACTATGTTTGACAATCTTGCTCAAAGACGACAAGATGAAAAAATTGAGAATAGAAGAAGGAAAAACATTTAAAAGAAATTTGAGATTTTATTGATAGTTGATCCAAAAGTACAATAGGACGTTTTATCAACTATCTATGAATAACTAGAAGAGGCCAATTCTTCATCATCTACTGGGCGGGCATCAAAAGCAGATTCCCTCCAACTTCCATCTCATTGAAGTATTTCCACTTCAAACATTATTACTCCAAGAAAACTGAAGATCAGATAATCCTTGATGGGTATATGATGGACCGCCAAAAAAGCTATCCATCCCTCCTAAAAAAAACATGCCAAGAGTTCAGATAGGAACTGAATTACATTTTAAAAAAAGAAAGTTATTGATCAAATAGATACATGATACAACATTCTAGTTTCCTTTCTTTGGAATACCTTTGGAAGTAGCAACTACATCCTTCAAAATTTCTCTAATAAGAGAACTATAGGGGGCTAAGCTTTTGGGGCCCGAGGGGTTAAGCTTTATGGATCCCTGGGCAAACCCTTGAATTCTAGGCATCCTCTTGACCCATTTCACCAATTCGGCCTTTAATACTTCAATTTCTTCCCGGAGAGCTTCTATAGCATACTCACCAACATCGCTGAAAAAGAAAAAAATGGATCTCATGAATCCAAGAGGACAAAAAGAAGATGACGAAACAGAACTGATTTCTTGCCTCTAAAGAATCCAGCCCGTAAAATCCGAAGAGCAAATTCAAATCCTAATTCTCTAAAACCAGCAGAAACTAGTTCAGCAATATCCACATCAATGAGTAAGTCCATCTTTCTTGACCTTGGAAAAAGAAATTTTGAATAACAACAGAAAAAGCTAGACTTCTTGCGATTTGAGCCCGTAACATTCTAGTTTCCTTTCTTCAGTAACCACTGCCAAACTTGTTTCTTCAGCAATCGTTCCAATAATTGTTTCTTCGACTATTGGTTCATCGATGATAAGAGCAGGAACTTCGTCCTTAGAAATATCAACACTTGGTTCTGAGATGAATAAATTAACGCGGCTCAACAAATATCTGAACAAATAATTGGGATAAAAGACAATACGAAGAGAAAACAAATCTTATCCCCAATAACTAGTTGCTCTTCTCCCTCAGAATTTGAAGAAGACGATTCTTTCTCCCCGCAGAACAACTTCACATTCTTTCTGTAATTCAAACAACCGAAATTGGTCGTAGGGTCCCTCAATAACAACTCCCTAAATAAATCAAATATGCCCGACGCAGTTTCTTGGAGCTTTTCCGAAAACTCTTCATCCTTTTTCTTCAAAGCATCCTCCAGAGCTTTTGAACAAGTCTCTAATTCTTCGACCACTCAATCTCTTCTCGACAAGATACCAAGTCTGCCAAAGTTTTATCTCTTGTCGTCTCTGCTACGTCAAGATTCATTTTGGTGCATCGGAGAACACTTTCTTTCATTTTCAAATCCTTAGAAAGGACTTCATTCTCATTCTCCAAAATTTTTACTCTCTCCTCGACAGACTTGAGATTGGTGTTTAACTCAGCATTCAACTTCTTCACAGTTGCACAAGCCTTCTTAAACGCAGTACAATCGTACACGCTTATCTCTTTCTCACAAAACCGTCTCCTTTTCTTTTTTAGAGTTGCTCAAAACCTTGATTCAGCTCAATGATCCTCAGCTCCATCAGTTGATTAGTATTTTTTAGGCTTGAACATTCAACTTTGAGAGCCCCTTCCGATTCCTCGGATTTCCTCCATTGTTCAACAATACGGTTCCTATCCTCAACCAACTCTTTCAAGCTAATGATTCAAGTAACCACTTGTTTTCTACCTCTAATTTATCGATGGATGCACTTCAAGGATCCATTTTTTCAACAAGACCAGCTACACGATCTGCCCATAAATAAGATTGTCGGAAGCATGGTCAACGGTAAAATACAAGTGAAATGTTGGTTTGATAACTATGAGTGAAAAGATACTTACCCAAACCATCAACAAGTGGAGGTGAGCAGCAGCTTCTTCTTTTGAAAACTGGCATACATAAGAACGAATATCTTCAGAATGTATCCAATGATGAATTGATAGCCCGACGATCGATACTTGATGTTGTATCAATACGACGAATACATCTTCGTGCCTCCGTTTCCCGGGTATTAGATCTGTGTATTTGGTTTGTCTTTTTTGCTTCTACAACAACTTTGCCCGATAAAAGTAAACGATAAAAGTAAATCAATATTGCTCATCTTCTTTAAAAAGTTGGCATAAGCCAACTCTACCTTATCGGAAGAAGACATACCTTGGTCTTTAGGGGCATCAGTGATTTTCTTCCCTTTCTCGAATCTTTTCTTCAAGAGCCCTCTATCAATTGATCATTAATTGGGAGACAGATACTCTTGAGTCATCAGCTATTACGGAAGGAATTATTTCTTTGACTGTTTTCAATGAAGAAGTATCCAAGATAAATGGTTCCGATACTTGAACATAGTGAACCTCTTTGGAACGATCAGCGACGGCAGCCGAAGAGGGAACATGATCTAATATATCGGCAGCTTTCGTTAATCTCTTTCTCTTAACAACCAGAGGAGCATCACCAATCAATAGAGGAAGATCTCCAATAACTGGGACCTTTATGGTTGAATAAGTGATAGCAGCTTCCGGAGGGGCTTCCTTGTTCCCCTCGTTAGGAAGGCATGGTTCGTTATCCGACCTTCTTGCAGGTTCTTTTCACTTCCTTGAGATTATCTGCTTTCTTTTCGGCGATGGGTTCTCTGTAGCTTTAGGGCCTCCTTGTTCGACAGCAATATCTTTGTCTTTTGTTTGAGGAGCAGCTCCCACTGGGGCTCTTTCTTTGTCTTTATTTCCCTCATTGGAAATCTTCTCTACTTCCTTTCGGGAAGGATCCCTGACCTTAGACTTCCTCTTCTGACTCTTCAGAGCAACCTTTTCGTTATGTTCGGTTCAATACCAATACCATTAATAATTTGGTGGCCAATTCGTTAGCAAGCATTGCTTTACCTACAGATCGGAAAGAGAAGTAAAAGGTCAAAAAGCAGTCGATTGGATATTAATCAGTGAAGCAAGTTCTAGGTGTCCTTACCCTTGGTTAGATAAAGACCACAATCTTGAAGCCGTTGATCGAACAAGTATTTATTAATCGGTACAAAACAAAATTCCTTAAATTCGTCCAATCATTGTTCCTCTTCAGAAGTCAGTTTTTCTTTGTTTGCTACATGGGTTCGAGGAATACCTCATTTAATCGGAAATCCTCATTCTTTACTGCTAGACACGAAAAAGAATTTGCTCTTCCAACCCTTAATAGAGTCAGGCATCAGACCAAGGAATTGCCTATTTTGCCTAGCACAAAAGTAATACCAGTCCGTATTCCTATCTTGGTTTAAGCTAAATAGGAGATTACAAAGATGAATAGTAGGCTCAACCTTGCAATGAGTCAGTACCATTACAAACCCGCAAAGGATCCTCCAAGAATTGGGAGACAGTTGCGAAGAGCACACATTATAATAGCAAAAGATGTCAATAAAAATTTTGGGAAGTAGCAACCTAAAACCCCCTAACAAAGCATCATGATAAACACCTAAAACCTCCTCTTTTGAGGGAGAACAAGCACGTTCATTAGGAGTAGGAATCCTATAAGAAAACGGAGAGGAAAAAAGTTTATACTGTTCTGCAAGATCTTTAATCTTAACCTCAGAAAGTTATTCTCAAAAGAGTCAGAACGAGGCTTAGGGTTCCTAGGACCCTTAGACTTGACCCTAAGCTGCGAGACAACACCGGAGGAAGAAGCTTCAAGACCTAAAACTAGAACAGATTCCATACCTGAACGGATGAATGGCACCGAAATCAGAAGTTTAGAAGGAGGAGGGGGCCTTGGCATGCAAAGCAAGAAGACATAGTGATAGTGAAGACGCCGCGATTTGTTTTCAAATGAAAAAGATCTCAGACGTGATTTATAAACAGTCCCAAATCGCTTTTGACAACTCGGATCGGTCGGCGAAGCAGTGCATGATCAGGAAGTGACACGTGAATTCCTATCCAATGGCTAGAAACAAAGAAAGGAATTCAACAATACGGATGTACTAACTTTCACAAGAATCATTCTTCTCACAAAGAGAGGGTGATCAGGTCAAGATGGTTCTAGTGGCTTGTCCACATTTATTATAAAAAAAATAGCAATTTTATAGCTGATATAAAGTTTTTATTTTAAAAACAATTAAATAAAAAATTGTAGAAAGACCTAGATGGCCAGATAGGCACACCCATGTCATCGCTTGTCGGGGCGTGCACAGCACGATCCACATGGTTGTGTTATGCCGCCCACGCAGGCAAGTGGGACCAACCCAACATGGGACTTCAACATCAAATGAAAAAATATGAAATTTTCATACATGAGTAAAAGCTAAAGATTATATATAAATTTGAAGTCAAAATGCCTTTTCTTTTTGTTTTTGGTATCATAAATAAAATATTGGGTGATCTCTCGTGTTGGCCAATTTAATTTAGGGTTTTGTGCAGTTGTGGCCATGAAAATATCAAACTTATGTGTATACCCTTGAAAAAGCCATAATTACATGCATACCCCCGGTCTGGTTTTATTACATGTATACCCCTTTATTAATATCACATGTTTAAATACAAGTTAACATAGGGAAATTGTGTGAAAAATCTATTATACCCCTAAAAGGTTCAATTGATCATAAATTTACAAATACCAAAAATATATTAATATTGAAAGACAAAAAAGAAATGGTATAAAAGTATTTCCTTGCCCCATGGTTTAAATTTAACTATAGTTAAAATCTTTGGGTGATATATATATATATATATATATATATATATATATATATATTGTTAGGGGTAAAAATGGTAGGACACGTGTCCCACATCCAAACACCCACCTGTCCAGATCATAAGGCCTCTAGTGTATTGATGGGGATTCCTCTCGACTCGTTCCACGATCCAAAATAGTGTATCTGTTCATCGGTCCCAAACTATCCACCCGTTCAATGGTTAGAACCTTGTATCTGTTCTTCAGCTTGGAGGAGTTTAGCCATTCCCCGGCTTAATACAGTGCTTACTCATTCTTCAGTCCTAAGCAGTTTATTGGTTCATTGGTTCAGAACAGTTTATTGGTTCTTTGGTTCAAGGCAGATAATTCACTCTACAGCCCAAGGAGGACTACATTTGTTCTTCGACTCTAACCTTCTAGAAAATCAACAGCTGTTATCCGGCTGGCGTTCTAGAAGATCTACAGTTGTCATCTAGCTGGTATTCTAGAAGAACTATAGCTGTCGCTCAGCTGGATCCAACTGGATGCTTAGCTGGCGTTGAGTTGGAAACCTAGCTGGAACCAGTCTGGCAAACACGTGTTGGAATTCCAAGCTTGTGCTCCAAGCTTCCGAAGCCTATAAAAGACAGCAAACATATCTCATTTGGACAATTCGAATTCAGAGATACCGAAATTCTGCTCCACCGAAGACTCAAGCTTGTTCATCCTTTTTGAGATCCAGAGCTCCTTTATTCTTCCTTTTTGTATCCCAGTATCTATAAAAATGGTTGATTGTAGTGGAATTCTCTCTTCCCGTGGTTTTTTCCCTGTTTCTCAGGGGTTTTTCCACATAAATCTGCCTCTATTTTCTCTTTCCTTACTCTCTGATTGATTTTCCCCTGGTTTAGATAACCACACAAATCAAACAAATTCAATTGTTGAGGTGAAATTAGGGTTTCATCCTGATTTCGCTTCAAAATATATATATATATATATATATGGTCATGTTACTATAAGGTTGGCCTTACTACTATTCAAGTAATGTCGCCTCATTTTCACTCATTTTGAAAGTGTTGTTCACAAATCCAACCGTACGGATGGAAAGAACATCAAAAAATAAGAAAACATGTCAGTTTTCACACAATTTGGTGATCGTATGATCATTCATCTTAAAGGGTGAAAATTTAACCCGTTAAGATTTCTATAAACTTTCACCCGTTAAGATGAATGATCATACAATCACCAAATTGTATGAAAATAGACATGTTATCTTATTTTTCAATGTTCTTTCCATCAGTAAGGTTGGATTTGTAAACAACACTCTCAAAATAGGTGAAAATGAGGCGACCTTAATTGAATAGTAGTAAGGCCGACCTCATAGTACCATGACCCTATATATATATATATATATATATATATATATTGAAAAATAATTCAAAGGTGCTGACATAGTTCAGTGAGTAGTATTTTGGTTAATTATGTTATGTTGAAGTTGTCATTAGACTCAGTCCAGGTTGTTATAGTTTGTTATCAGGTTATGGGTTAGTGTGTCACGTGGAGTTACCCATGTTGTCTCAGTTCAGTTGTTAACTTATGTTTTGTTTTGTCAAGTAGAGTGTTGTAATGCAGCAAGTGTGACCTGTCTGTATGTGTGTCTTCTCTTTCAATATGGCAAAGTAGTGTGTTTCCATTCTCAGAGAATTCTCTGCACTTCTTCTCCATTCTTTGCATTCTCTCCACAGCTCTGAAATCCAACATAAACTGGTATTGATATATATATATATATATATATATATATATATATGGTCATGTTACTATGAGGTCGGCCTTACTACTATTCAATTAAGGTCGCCTCATTTTCACCCATTTTGAGATTGTTTTTAGGGTTTCCGACCGTACGGATGGAAAGAACATCGAAAAATAAGATAACATGTTGATTTTATATAATTTGGTGACCGTATGATCATTCATCTTAACGAGTGAAAATTTATAGAAATTTTAACGAGTTAAATTTTCACACATTTAAGATGAATGATCATACGGTCACCAAATTGTATGAAAATTGACATGTTACCTTATTTTTCGATGTTCTTTCCATCTATAAGGTTGGATTTGTAAACAACATTCTTAAAATGGGTGAAAATGAGGCGACCTTACTGGAATAGTAGCAAGGCCGACCTCATAGTAACATATATATATATATATATATATATATATATATATATATATATATATAATTCCTTAAAAAAAACTTCTGCTTAAACAAGAGATTGGAGAAAAAATTTTGTTCATTAGACATTCTATTATAACTTCCTTTTTAATAGACTTCTATAGAATTTTTCTTCAAAAGTAAATAAATATTAAAAATTACAATTAGTTTTTCCTTTAAAACAAAAACCCAAAATAAACTTTACAATATATAGTAAGTCCATTACATTAATGGGCTGCGGCTTAGAAATGGCCCAAACCAAAAACATGGGTTTGGATACAAAGCCGAGCATGATATAACTATATAAGGAATGGCGACAACTACAAAGTCCAATATATAGCACTTTAATTTATTTTTTAATCAAATTCTATAAATTTAATTTATTTTTATTATAAATTTTGTATTCAAAATCATTCTCAACATTAATATTTTGCATATTTGCTGCTGCTTCTTTTTTTAACTTCTACCTTAATTTGGGATCACAATAAATTACACTAAGCTTACACCCAATATTCGAATTTGTTATTCACATATACAAAATTATCTTTTGGTTGAATTTAAGCTAAATTTAGTTTGAACATACTCTAGCTAGTTAATTTCTTAGTACTTGTATCGATGTTGGGGTTTTGGTTCGATTAGAATTGGCTAATCCGACATGAGTATTTAATCAATACTGCCACTTTTTATTTTTATTTATTTTTTTATTTTTTACAAAGACAACAAGTGCTCCAGAAAGTAAGTCAAGGACATATGCAGACGTGGCCGCTCGATCTCGGGTTAGTCCACAAGATAACAACACCATGCCTGACTACATGCGTTGTCGCTCAACCCTGGGTTAGTCCGCAGGGGAACAACACCACACTTGACCCTCACCTTGTAAGAGTGGGGATTCAATCATGGACTATCCACGGAAGAATCCCCCATCTTAACAAGGGACCCAAATACCAATAGACCCTTAGGTTGTTGGTTGGTTATTGTTACTTTATTATCAAACAAACATGTAGAAGATTTTTCAATAATATTGTCTTTTTAGGGGGAAATTGGTTATATACCCCTCAAAAGTTTTTTTATTACCCCCGAAAAAAATCTTAGTATACCCTGAAAACATGATAAATTAAGCATATGCCCCTACTGTTAGGGTCCCTTGACAGAAGTTAACCAGATAATCTTAACCATGGTTACAACTTAGGTTAAGGGTTGTAAAATATCCAAAATACCCCTCTTTATATATTTTTAACTATTTTAAATTTTAGATTTTTAAAGGGATATTTTTAAATCTACAGTCAAACAAATTTTTCAGGGGTATATATGTAAAGGGTATAATGGTGATTTTGCATGTCTATCATTTGTTAACTAACAGTTTTTCATCTGATTTTAACACTAGGGGCATATATGTAATTATACATATTATTCAGGGGTATGTATGCAATTATATTTTATTCAAGGGTAAATATGTAATTTTAAAATTATTCAGGGTACACCTACAAAAAAAAACCTTTTTTTAATGTATGTGTATATATATATATTAACTTATTCCCCAGCAAACTGCCAATGCAATATAAATTTATAAAAAAATTTGCAAGTTTTAAAATTTTGTCCATTGAAACATTCGTATCATAAGAATTCAATAATTTTTTAAGTTATACTATAATACAATATCTATTTGATTATTAATAACTATTTGTTGTAGTTATACGGAGTTATGGGCTTAAGGCTTTTTAATTTATACTATAATACAATATATATATTTGATTATTAATAAGTTTATATTGTTGTAGTTATATGCAGTTATGGGCTTAAAGCCAAGCTCGAACCTTTTATATAAAAAGAATGTCCCATGGGCTCATAGTGATTTAGGAGTTTTAGACTAATTTATTTTTTTAAGATTAATTAATAAAAATTTGTTTAATAATTTAATATTAAATAATAATAATAATAAATGTTTATAAATTATTTTTAATTAAGTCACATTTTAATAACTCTCTTAAAAAAATTTCAACCCAAAAACTTAATTTCAAACTGTTTTTACTCCTGTATTTACCACCATATCAGAGTTAATATTTTATTATTTTTTAATCTGATACCAATGATTTTTAATTGTTGGATGACCAATAATTCTATTTATACATGTATCATATATGTTTGGCTATTAACTTAGAAGAATTTGGTGCCAAAATGTAACTTGCAATCGTGAATAGGAGTTTGGCTTTCACCGAGAGGATCTGGACTCACCGTCAGGAGATGTGATACGTCGTAACCCCCACAGAAGAGCCCAACTAGATGGAACATGATCCACTCGAGGGATCCCAGGCCCAACTCAACAAAGGCCCAAGCAAACCCAGGAAGCCGCACGCTTGGATGAACATGATATCTTTCTTTTTGTTTTTTCAATTCTTAGTTGTAACCAAATCTTGTTTAGATTGGTTAGTTAATTAGTTGTAACTAGATTTGGTTAGTTGGGATGGATATTGTTAGGAAGTCATTGAATGATAATTGCAGATTTGGTTTTGCTCACCGTTTCTTCTCTGCCATGTCTCTCTGCTATCTATTCTTCTGCTAACTAGTTGTTCTGGAGCTGACACTCGCTCAAAAAGTGGCTTATTGCCCTAACTTGTCTCTTTTTGCATAAAAGGGAGTATTAATTGGTGCTTTCATTGAGAGGCTTCAATGGCAGATTCAAACATTTTTGCTGCCGTGAAAGCCTTGGAAGCTCAGGTAAACATTGTCAATTCACCAAACTATTCAACATTATATGGCTACAGTAGACTCGTGTTTTGAAGAACTCCGATCTCAGATTCACAACTCTCCAAGCTTGTCTACGGGAATCTTGGGTCCATTACCAGTCGCTCCGCCATCCATGGAAGTTCTTAGCGGTGGTACTAAGCTATCTCCCGTTCTTCGACCCATGAAAATGGAGGTTCCAAAGTTCGACGGGGCCGATCCCAATGGGTGGGTATTCCGCATTGAGGAATTCTCCGACTTGCATAGAACACCAGATAAGCTTCGCCTTCGGATAATTTCCTTCCATATGCAAGGAAAAGCGTCGGCATGGTACCAAACGATGAAGGCAAACCAGTTATTGACAACGTGGAAGAAATTTTGCTCAATATCAAACATCGCTTTGGGGCTTCCTCATACGAGGGCCACCAAGGTAATCTATCTAAACTCACCCAAACCACTACTGTTGCTGAATTTCAGTTTGCGTTTGAAGATTTGATGAACAAAGTAACCGGGATTTTTGAGCCTCTGTTAATCAGTTTTTTTATTATCGGCTTAAAACTAAACATTTGACGGGAATTGTTGTTTTGACGGCCTTCCACTTTGATGGAGGTGTTTGCATTAGCTCATCCGTATGAGGCTCGTTCCGAAGAAGTTATACTGAGCATTCAATCCTTGCCTACATTGCACCATCTCTATCCTCTAGTTCCTCTATTTTTGCCAACCACAAACAGAACCCAACCCCTTTTCCATCTCTAAACACTAACCTAAACCCAACACCATCTGACAATACATTGGTTAGCTTCTCGACCAACAACACCACCCCCTCGAAAACCCATGTGTCACCAGTGTTATCCTCTCTAAATTTACCTGTTTGTCGTCTCACTTCGGCGGAACTCCGTGACAAGCATGAAAAAGGACTTTGCTATAATTGTGATCAAAAGTATGGACCTAATCACCTTTGTCGCAACAACTTGTTGCTCCTTTTAGGTACTAATAATGCGAAGGAAAACCTTGAGGACAAGGTTGGTTTTCAAGGAGAGGGGAATGATACATCCTAACCCCCACAAAAGAGCCCAACCAGATGGAACATGATCCACTCGAGGGATCCCAGGCCCAACTCAACAAAGGCCCAAGCAAACCCAGGAAAACGTGATATCTTTCCTTTTGTTTTTTCAATTCTTAGTTGTAACCAAATCTTGTTTAGATTGGTTGGTTAATTAGTGGTAACTAGATTTGGTTAGTTGGGGTGGATAAGGCATATATGCTTGTAGGAATTGTTAGGAAGTAATTGAATGATAATTGTAGATCTGGTTTTCCTCACTGTTTCTTATCTTCCCTGTCTCTCTTCTATCTATTCTTCTGCTATCTAGTTGTTGACACCCGCTTGAAGAGTGGCTTATCGCCCTAACTTGTCTCTTTTTGCATAGAAGGGCGTATCAAGATGACTTCAATGACATCTCATCGGACCATGTAATTACCAAGGGAGGAGAGCAGGGTACCGAGGACTCCGGGGATCAGCTAGGATACCCCAAGGACCTTGATCCTTGATTATTACACATTTATACTTTTGCACTATGCAACCTTTTACTATGCAACCAATAAAATGTAATTTATTTATTTTTCCAAAAAAAAAAAATTGTAAGACCTTTGTATTATATATAGCATGTTAGAAAGGTTCCAATCTAAACACCTATTCATCCAACACCCCTATATTAGGCATATAAATTTAATGATGTACTTTTTCATTCATAGTTCTTTTTTTCTTTAAATGGCAACATTGTCACATCATTTGTGGAAAACTAAGAATTTCATAGCCTACTTTGTTGAAAAAATATACTAAAAAAAAAAGGAGAAGCTACTTGATAGGTCTTTCATTCTTTGTTTGCATATATATAACCTAGGAAGATAGGTATATATTTCTCCCTTGGAATGAATACTGACATGTCACATGTGGTCCTAAAACCAAATGGGCCCAATCTTAGGCCATGGTTTTTTTAATTTTTAAGATTTAATAATAATCTGAAGTCCATGTTTTTACAAGTTTTAAGATTTTAAAATATTGTATAATAATAAAAAAGAGATAAACTTATATCATGCCTTGAAGTATTATAAGCTAAAGAGTCACACTATGAAACTCTTGGAGAGGATAATAGAACATCGATTCGGGGATATTATGAAGATGCCAGAAAATTGATTTGGCTTTATGCAAGGTAGATCTACAACAGAAGCCACCTTTTTTTTTTTTTTTTTGCTAAGAAGTTTGATGGAGATCTACATAGAAAAGAAGGATATTTATATGGTTTTCATTGACTTAGAGAAGGTATATGACAAAGTATCGAGACAAGTCATTTTGTGGGCATTGGAGAAGAAGGACATTCATGTTAAATATATAAATGTTATTAAGAATATATATGAAGGAGCAATTACGAGTGTGAGAATAGTGGGCGGAGATACGGAGGAGTAATAGATGAGTTAATTAGTTGTATCCAAGATGACATCACATGGTGTATGTTATTCGAAAATGATGTTGTCCGGGTTGATGAAACTAGAGATGGAATAAATCAGAAGTTAGAATTGTGGATAAACACTCTTGAAAGTATAGACTTTACGCTAGAAGTAAGACAGAATATATACACTGTGATAAGGATGAAAGTATGAAGGCATGTGGCAGACATCCAACCCTCCATGTGGCGGACATCCAGCCAGCAAGCAACGATGCTCAGGTCTAGCCCAAAATAACCCTTGCAGGAGTCAATCCGGCTGTAATATTACCCGTGCAATTTAGGACCATCCTGCTCAGACCTAGGCTGGGACAAATTCATCCGCACCCGGCCTACCTCGCTCAAACCCGCATAAGAGTCCCTCGTCTACCCCCCTTCGAAAACCTATTCGAGCAATCATCCTCGGAAGTCTATTCGAATGATTCTCTTTAGAAAGTCGTACACAGGCCACCTCCCCCAGTCCAGAACGCGGTCCAAAATGGTCTCATTTGAAGCCACTGTCTCGGATCTCCAAAGACCCACTCGAAAACATAAGGGAAAAGGGGAGACAGACAGCCTCAAGCCCATAGCCTTCACTAGGGCTGAGTTAGCCACCTTGGGTACCAAACTTCCCAAAGGGATGAGTTGGCAAGCTTGAGCACCAAGCCTCCCCAAAAGGCTGAGTTGGAAGACTTGGGCGTCAAGCTCCCTCTATGGTTGAGCTGGCAGACTTGGGCATCAAGATTCCTCCATCTATATAAGGAGGAGCAATCCCATCAAGAAGAAAGAAAAAGAAAAAAAAAAAACAACAACAATAGCAGAGAAGCCCTGCCCCTCCAGCATCTCATCTCCTCCCTTTCCCACTAATTTGTATCTTCATTACTGAATCTTGCTTGTACTGTTCATGCGTTCATAGTGTGATTCACTCTCGCAAGAGAAATCCGTGGTTTTTCTCTAATTTTGAGGGTTTTCCACGTTACTTGTTGTGTTTTCCCTTCTCTCCTGTTTGATTTCTGTTCGGATTCCGGTTGAGTTTGGTCCTCGTTTAAACAAATTCAACCGTTGGTGCGAGATTGGGCTCGATCTCAAGGCAAAACCAATTTTAGCGTCAACACACTGTAATTTTAGTATAAGTAAGAGAAATGGAGAGGAAGTGAAACTAGGTGGGGTAGTAGTGCCTAGGTGTAACAATTTTAAGTATCTAGCTTTCATTTCCGAGGATGATAGGATGATAGATGAAAATGTAACCCATAAAATCAATTCAGGATGGCTGAAATGGAGAAATGTCACATGTGTTATGTGATAAAAAGATGCCTAACAAAGTGAAGGGAAAGTTCTATAGATCGACAGTTAAACTAGCCATACTATACGGGAGCGAGTGTTGGGCAACTAAGGGCTTATTTGGACCAACTTTTGGGAAGCCCAAAAACGCTTTTTTTATAAGTGCTTCTGGGAACAAAAAGCATGCTTTTGTTGGCTTTTCCAAATAAACAAAAGCTGTAAAAAAGCTGAAAAATAATTTTTTTTCATAAGCTAGTGATTGTAGCTTCTGAAAAAAACCGTTCTAGAGAAGTTGTTTTAAAAGTGTATGTCAATTACCAAAATACCATTCTTAAGCCTTTTTAAAGCTATTTTAGAAAGTGTCAATTACCAAAACACTCTTATTATTATTGTTGTTGTTGTTATTGTTATAAAAGTATTTCTGAATTAATATATGCAAACAAACGGGGCCTAGAGTTCAACATATTCATAAGATGAGTGTGGCCGAAATGAGAATGTTTAGGTAGTTGAGTAATCATACAATATTTGATAAGATTAGAAATGAACATATTCGGCGAAAGGTGCATGTTGCACCAATTGAGGATAAAATTGGAGAAGGGTGTTTAAGATGGTTTGGACACATGTGTCATAGACCCTCATGTGCCCCGGTTTGAGAATGTGATAGTTTAGTAATAGAAGGTAAGAAAAGGGATAGAGGTAGGCCTAGGATTACGTGGAGAGAGATAATGTCTAAGGACCTATGTATATTAGATATTGAGCCACATCTTACTTTTGACATAGCAACATGAAGATAAAGAATGTATATAGCCAACCCCATCTAGTATGGGATTAAGGTTTAGTTGTTGTTGATACCTTGAAGTATTATAGCTAAATCCAGGCTCAACTTGACTTAGCGCTCAAACTTAGCTTCAAATTAGTTTATCCTTAGACGAATTCAAAAAAGAAAAATGGTACTTTTGAATATATAAAATATCTTTGGCAAGCTTTAAATTGAAGAGAAACAATTTAAATCGATTTTGCGCTTTAAAATATAGCTCGATTTTCAAAAAGCCTTGTGGATGTGGTGAAGTCTTAAAATAAATATATGACTTAAAATAAATATATGAATATATTTAAAAAAAAATTAAAGAATATATTTATGATGGATTTAACACTCATTTTAAAAAATATATACTAGCAAATGGTTTTCGTGGTACTCGGGATTTTTTAAAAAATAATAATTATACAATAACAAATACCTCTAGTATTGCTAATGCCTTTCATAAAAACAATAGTTATATAAGATATCATAACTTGGGTTAGTTAACAACTATTAGAATGTGACTATTGGTTTAAACATATAGTTTCAAGTAGTAGTTATTAGCAAATGGCCCTTCGCATTGCTCATGATTAAAAAATAAAAATAAATCATGAGTAATTTGATGTCTTTGTTAGTATATATATTCTATCAATGATGCCTTCAACAAACTTGAAATCAATGTTAACAAATCAGCCATAAATAACTTTGAGCAAACAGCAAACCGTAAATTTTAAAAATAATAAAAATAATAAAAAAGATCATATATTTTTCACCCTCTTTTGTCCCATTACAGACCTATCAAGTCCCTCGCATATCTCCTTTAAGCATTTGTCATTGCTCCTGTGACATGTACTCCATTAATTCATCACTTTTCATCCATTAGTGGAGTCCTTTCAACGACACTCCAAACCCCCTTTATCGACTCTCACAACAACACCCCAAACCCTTTAACGTACTATTGAGTGTGCAAACATAGTACCACATTGGCTTTGGAGGAGAAAGTGAGGGGCTTAAATAGAGGGACACATCTCCATTAATTGCGAGACCTTCTGAGGCATTGGGCCCCGGGAACAAAACCAATTAGGTTTGGCCACTAGGCCCAAGTGAATAATATCACAACTGGGGGAGTGCGAGCCCACCCCGGGGGTTCGGCGGCTGCCGCACACCCAGCCATCCTGACTCATATTCTTTTTTGTGAGGCGTTTTGGGTTAAGCACAATAACAAAACCATGAGGGCTTGGGCCCAAAGCGGACAATATCACAACTAGTGTGAAATGTGGAGTGCCCCTGGGTCCTAATAGGTCAAGTTGGCTGGTGTGCGGCAGCCGCCAACCCCCTAGGCGGGCCCGCACTCCATCAGTTGTGATATTGTTCACTTGGGCCCAGTAGCCAAACCTAAGTGGTTTTGTTCCTGCGGCCTAATGCCCCAGAAGGCTCGGAACTAATGAAGTGTGTCCCTCTCATATAACCTCGTTCACTTTTCTCTCAACGGTTGATGCGAGACTATGTTTACATACCCAACAATCCCCCCCCTCAAAACAAAGGATCACATAATTAGCCCCCTTTTTGTGGGCACACCTTGAACATTCTTGTTCACCTTGCTCCATCGAGGTAGCAGCACCCTTGAGAGCTAACTCCTATCAAGTCAGAAACCTACACCTGACTTGCCTGATAGAGTCCTACCATTGTACCCGTGGCTCCATTTCTTGCACCGAGGATCTACCTACCCACATGACTGTGGTCACCTGGCTCTGATAATAATTATTAGGACAGGGGGCACCCACATCTCCATGCTAGTTGTGATATTGTTCGCTTAGGGTCCAAACCCTCATGGTTTTGTTATTGGGCTTAACCAAAGGCCTCACAATAGAGAATATGGGTCAAGCTGGCTGGGTGTGTGGTAGCCTACGACCCCCCGGGGTGGGCCTGCACTCCATCAGTTGTGACATTATTCACTTGGGCCCAGTGTCCAAACCCAAGTGGTTTTGTTCCTAGGCCCAATACCCCAGAAGGCCTCATAACTAATGGAGATGTGCCCCTCTATTTTAATCCCCTCATTTTCTCCTCCATAGCCAATGTGGTACTATGTTTGCACGCTTAACAATCCCCCTTTGCCTAGAGGACCACTTGGGTTGAGCTGCTCCATCAAGTCACTGCGTCGAAGCACACACCTTACGTGAACCTCGAGAGCTAACTCCCTCCAAGTCACTTCCATGTTCGGTACCTAGGGGATCGAAGACTCTACCCACAATAGCTAGGATCTAACCGAACTGGGAGTACCCACTGGCTCCGGGAGAAAGGCTTGGCTTTGTACCAATTGTTAGGACCCGGGAGCACCCCAATCTCCACACTGGTTGTGAATCTTGCGATATTGTCCGCTTTTGATCCAAGCCCTTACGGTTTTGTTATCGGGCTTAACCTAAAAGGCCTCAATACCAATGGAGTGTGTCCTCTTATATGCCCTTGTACGTCTCGCTCAACTAGCGAGGTGGGACTTTGTTAAACACTTAACATGTATGTCACAAAACCCAAAGCCCTCTAGCATACACTTGACCTTATTGTATTGTATGATATTACTCGTTTATGCTCATTGATCTATCTAAGAATTCTTAAAGGATTAGGAATCGAGTTTTTAATTACTTCAAAAACTAATTTATTTCCACTTGACAACCTCTTTGTGGGATTGTTTTGATAGTTTCATTGTTTATATTATTATATAATTTAAAATTCTAAAAGAAATTTAAAATCAAAATCTATTTTTTTATTTTAAAAATTAAAATTATTTATAACTATCCTGTTTAGTAATACAGAGGATAGATATTTTTTAAATTAAAAAAAATCTAAAATTTTGAGTAAATTCCGAAATCTCAACCTAATATATATATATATATATATATATATATATATATATATATATATATATATATTTTGGATTTTCTAAAAGTGCCTGATACTCTTTTACTTTCAAGCTACAAAGAAGCTCACTTTTACTTAATAATACAGATAGATAATTTTTAAAATTAAAAATCCCAAATTTAAAATAAAAACAAAATTATGAATCTAATTTTTTGTTTTTTTTTAAATTATTTAAAACTAAATTATGTACAACCGAAAGTTAGATAAATTGTTTGGATTTCAAAATCATAGTCATATTACATTTATGTAGTGGACCCAATGAGATCTAGAAGTGGCTTCTTTCGGTCAGGTCCACTTGACTCACTCCTGCATATCAAATTGACTCTTCCTAGGCCGGCAACAAAGTGGGGTTTTTTTCTTATTACAAATTTATTCATTAAAAACAATAATAAAGATTTAACTTATGTGAAAATTATCCCTTTATGTGGTTGGCAAAGTTTTAGAAAAGAAAATATTGGCTTTAATAATAGACTTTAAAATCAATTATATTAAAAAAATTATTTGATCTGTAAAAGGGTATATTGAAATAGACACTTATATTAAGTTTTTTAAAAAAAAAATAACAAGAGGAGTCTGAGTTGGCATTGGTGAAAGATAATATAATATACTCTCTAATTTATATTTTTCATATGGAGAGTTGGAGGGTATGACTCTCCATCTGCACAGTTTAAGGCTAAACATGCATCTTCTACGTGGCATTATATTTCCTTCTATTTATATGTTCTGTGAAATAATTGGCTAATTTAAATTAATACTCTGTTTTAATGAACTCATCTATATAAATATCTTATTATTTATTATTATATATATATATATACTTTTTGATGCTGAAATCAGTAACAAATTTTCTATCCTATTTCCAATTTTAAGTTTCACATCTCACTATTTATTACTTCTATTGTTTTTATTTCATTAATATAAAATTTTCAAAAATATTAAAGGAAGGAAATAATTCTTAATTTTGATATTTTTAAAATAAAATATAAAAAATGGAAAACTCTAGTTTTCAAAAGTAGGAGATTTGTTATTCCAAACCTTGAATTTAACAAAATGCATTATAAAATATATTAACATAAATACTTCAATGAAAGGAAGAGTCTATTTATTGATACAAGTCAATATTGTCCTAATGGAATTAAATCGTATATATAAACTTCTAAAATTATCAAGTTAACTAGACCATTGTGTTTCTTATGTAATGAGGCACTCAAACAATACAACATGTATTCATCGGCTATATAGAGACTCAAAAATATGGGAGCACTATTGTCGATGTTTGGCTTGAAAACTACCCCAAAAGATATAAGATCTATGAGAATATGGGAAAAATAATTTTAAAAAAAAGAGCTCCAAAGGGTGGAATCTTGCAATGTTGGCTATCACCCAAGCACTTGGTTCAAAAACAACTAAAAGATGTTTTCGTGAAAAATAACATATTTTTTCCAAAATAATTCAAATAATTAATTTTCTAATATTATTTTGGCTTGATGCGTACATGGCCTTCAACAAACTAAAACTAGTCTTTGATGGAATCAATTGTCAAAAGAAGCCTCACCTTCACCAATAACATCTCAAGGAAGATTTTGAAGACAACACCACCCAAGGACGACTTTGAAGACAACCACCACTTAAATGCTCCTAAAAAATTAAAAAAAATTAGATATTTTTTAACTACGGTTAAAACTTAAAATACTTTTTTTTTTTTTTTTACAAAGGCGACATGCCCAAGCGTGGAGTTTAGTTGCTACACACACCTAAGCCCTCACCTTGTGTGTGGGGGGGCTCGATCCCAAGATTATCCGGGAGAACACACCCCATCTATCTTACGCAAGGGATCCAGTACCAATAGGCCAAAAGACTATTGATAAACTTAAAATACTAATATAAGGCTATGAGTTAGGGAAAGTTATCATACAATCCCTTGTAGTTTAAATTATTCCTTTTCAGTCCCTCTGACAAAAAAAATATATTTTTCAGTCCTTCCTTTTTCAATTAATTACTTTTTAGTCCCTCCCGTTACTTCACCCGTTAACTTTTTACAAAAACCCTGAATTATCCCTGCACTTCCTGCCCAAAACCTCTTTTTTGTTGAAAAGACATGTTACTTTTCTCTTTCCCTTTTCATCTCACACCGTAGCTATGTACTTTCTGGCTTGCAAGAGAAGGAACATCCCTTCTTCTCCTTCTTATACTTTCTTTTGCAAAGAAATTCTGCTTGGAGTTTTGTAGAGAAGCAACAACGAAAGTGAGTCTGGGACAACAAAAGGTTGGGTGAGAGTTTTGTAACGACAAACAACAAAAGGTTTTGTCCTGCACTCACTTTCCCATTGTTTTTCAATAGCTTGCACAGTATAATTCTGTTATTTTTGCCATGACGTTCTTGTTGCTAGCTTTCAATGGAAAACTTTTTTGTCATCACGCGATATAGGGAAGAAGGTCTAACCTTGGAGTTCACAATGCTGACTTCTCGGGAGTTAGTAATGGATGAGATATGTGAACGCTGAGACCTTGAAGCCTCTGGCGTGAGAGTGAGGTATGTCGCACCAGACGATCACAGAATAACCTGTCACATTGATACTTAAACGGACTTTGTGCGTATGTGCAACATTTATCATTCGTTCGAGAAGAATATGGTTGACCTTATTGTGGGCATAGGTGAAGTGGCCGTAGCCGACCGGTCGCGACTCTTACGTTTCCAACGTAATTTCATCTTTTTCTCGGGCCATGTAAAGCTGAAAGTGCTTATTTACGACAATACTGCTGCTTAGTATTTCATGCAATCGTGTACTACAAACAAGGAAGCACTTACTATTTTCCCTAAGTGTTTATTTTTGGTCGTATCCACTTAGTATTCCCTTATATATATCATTTATTATCAACGATGGCGTTTAACATCATACGTTTGTGCTTATTTTTACCCGTCTGGGCTTAGTATTATGTAGTTTTGCTTTTTTTTTTTACCAAATCTCTTTGTATTTTAGGGTTGCGGCGTGGTGGCTACCTCCTTTGTTGTTTCTCAAGACGCGCTTGACTACGGGATAACTCTGGCAAAACTAATTGCAAATGAGAACGGAAGAGACAAAGGAAGCTCCGAAGCAGAACTGACGGTGTAGTGGCTACATTCTTCGAAGAAGACGAAAGGATGTTGAAAAGTAGGAATATACGTTAACCTGGTGAAAAAAAAAACTGTCAAGACAAAGAAGGCTTGCAGGTTCGGTTTCCGAGGTGCTTGCACAAACATGGCTGACGTGTACGAAGGCCATCAAATCCAATAGAGGCAAAGGGCAACAACATCATTTCCATCCCTAAGTAACATCGTTTGTGTGAATTTGGCCTGAAAAGTAAATCCCTGAAAAGCAGGGATTATATGGGGATACCGAAACTTAGAGGGATTATATAGGGATTTCAAAAATATCCAGGGACCATATGTTACTTTCCTCTATGAGTTAAACAGGCAAGCAACTATATTTTGCAAGGATACTTAAGTAATTACATGTTTTGCAGGGACATTGAAGAGAAACAGAACTGCACCACGTTAATATATAAAGAACAACCCGCAGGACTACCTGACCACATAACAATCCCACTCATCCAAATCCTTAGCACGTCACCACACTCTTTCCACGTGCCATCTCCCCCTTCTTTCCGCTCTCAATCTCTCCGTCCTTAAACCCCAATAAACAACCCAATTTTTTTCTTTTAAATTTTTATCTAATTCACCCCCAAATCCTTCTCCCTCTCTTTCATTCAATCAGATCCCTAATCTCTCCCCAAGGCCAAACCCTAATAAAGGAGCTCGAAGAAACCCTACAATGGCCCCCGACGATGAACCGAAGAAGGTCAAGATCCTCTGCAGCTGCGGCGGCCGCATTCTTCCCCGCCCCAGCGACAGCGCGCTCCGCTACGCCGGCGGCGACACCCGAATCATATCGGTCCGCCGGGACATCTCCTTTGCCGAGCTCGCCCGCAAGATCACCGACTCCTTCGGCGGCCCCCTTGTTCTCAAATATCAGCTGCCTGATCAGGACCTTGATGCCCTCGTCTCCGTGTCGTGTCCTGAGGACCTGGACAACATGATGGAGGAGTACGATAAGCTCGCCGACTCCTCCCCTGATGGCTCCGCCAAGCTCCGTGCCTTCCTCTTCTCCCCTTCCGACTCTGACGGCACCCCCCTTGAGGCGGGGGACTCGGGGCAGCGGTACATCGAAGCTGTCAATGGGATTGGGCGCCGGGATAGCGTTGCCAGCGCCACCAGCGTCACTAGCGCCACCAGCGCCGCTTCCTCCACGCATAACTCGGACGCATATCTCGCCACTGCCGATTTCGCTACAACTGAAGGTAACTCTCCGACTCTTGATTTGAAATCGGCTTACCAAGAACCCCCGTCGATCCATTATGGGCATCCCCAGCCACCGCCAGAGTTGGCTGGGGTTCCAACGCACTCTTTTGTGCCAGTGAGACCATTACAGCCGTTGTCTCAGTTGCCTCCTTTGCCGCCTTCATATTTGAAGCCCATGGTCCCTGCTCCGGCGGCACAGGGGCAGACCATGCGTTTGGATGATTGCTATATGTGTCAAAGAGCTTTGCCCCATGCACATTCCGATACTTTGATACCAGAGAAAGCAAATGTTTCCTCGTCATCAGCTCCAGGAAGTAGTTTCCTGGAGGCAAACTCGGTGTTCTATAGTCACCACTCAGAAGATATGATGAGGCCACATAGAACTGTAGTAGGGGATAATGTAGCTGATGCAAGAGCTGAAAATGCCGGTCTTGGAGGTCATTTAGGGGCCTATGGGGTTGTTCTCATGCCTGAGGCTGACTATGGTGGAGGGGGGAGAGAGGTCCTTCAGAAAAATGGAAAACCTTGAGCATGCTAGGGTTTGGTTCAGTCAAGTTTAATGGGCTTTCCCAGTGACATTTCGTATGGATTGGTTGCAGGCACAAATGTGCCTCGGATGCATCTTGACGATCAACTGCAGCAGCAGCAGGTGAGAGGACAGACTTTGATACCACCACAATTATATCCAGTCAAGCAAGATGGGAATCATGGGATACCTAGGCCACTTGGTATTGATGCTAGTTCAACTAGGAATGCTAATTTTCAGACAGCAGAATCCTCAAACCTGAATCTTTTTCCAGAGGGTGCAAATGATTATGTTAGACCTGTTGATGGGATGATGGAAGGTCTTCGATTAAGTCCTACTGAGGCTGCCAGATATGGTGAGCAGGGAAAACCTGTTGTTAGACCAAATTATGTTGCCCCCAAAGATGGAAAACCTGATACTTTGCCAATGGTTGTGGAGAATAGCCATACTTATGGAGGCACTGGGGTGCAGGTTACAAACTCTTTTACAAATCCTGGAGTTCTTGAAACGAATGGTGTTATACCAGTCAATCAACTGCCTCCTATCCCTTATAGTGCTCCTTACTTGCACAGTCTTCAGCCAAGTGAAATCTGCAATGCATCAATGGTTGCAAACCAGATACCCTATTCACATCATTTAGAACCAGGGCATGAGCCTCCAATTCCCAGTGATCGGTTGCTTGGGGTGCCCTCATATGCCTGTCCCACTGATGCTGCCTACAATAACCATGCCATCAACCATAAGATTGCTGTAGGTGACTGGAGAGGTGAACCATCTGGAGTTCACTTACAAAATGCTGTTAGTCATATGCCAGCTCCTTTGGATGGTAATATACCTAGTAACTTGGTCTCCACCATCAATCCTGCTGGGCATGTGGACTATATCCAAGAACCTCTACCATCTGACTCACTTTTTAGCAATCACGATCCTTGGAATGTTGTAGGGGGTAAGCATCTATTGCCTCCAAGAGGTTTTAGAGTGGACGGCAAAGAGCCCATTGCTGCAAGGGACTTGTCTGTTGAAAGTTTTGTAAGAAACACTGCTGATTCCAATATTGTTGTGCTGTTAGAGGAAGGTGCCCTTCATCAACAACTGGACCCTGTGGTCAAGGATCTGCATCAAGAATTTGTTCAATCCACAAGAGGTTTGTTTTGTTATTCCTATTCATAGTGTCTTCACTTTTTCATGTATTTGAAAATACAATGTCTTGCTCTTTGATGGAATTAAACCTTTCAAAATGTATTAAAATAAGATATATTTTTTCTTTTCTTTTCTGTCCAAGAATCAGCAGAGGATCAAATTAAACAAGATTTGCAGGCTGTTGCTGAGGGTGTAGCTGCATCAGTACTTCAGACATCAACACCTGTTCAGTCATCTGTAAATCCTGCCAATGTCTTCTTTGCTCCAGAAACAATTGAATCTACTCCTGAGTTTAATAGCGGAACAGGGATTAACACAGAGAATGCAGAGTCACTTAGTGCTGTAGCTATGGTTGATCAGAAAGTTGAGGTGATCATGTTGTTGTTTTCATTATTTCTCTGTTCTTCATCTAAAGCAGTTGGCAGATTTTAATCAATATTTCTGATCTAATTCAGGAAACCAGGGCAAAACAATTGGATAAGGTCAATATTGGTATTCAAATCACGGAAGACATTGGGCGTCTGCAGGTTTGAAATTAATTTATCAAATTTCCCTTTTTCATTGATTTATATATGAAGCTATTACTTTATCTTTATCTTTCTTATTTTCTGTTTTTTTGGCTATTACCAGATAATCAAGAACAGTGATCTTGAAGAATTGAAAGAACTGGGTTCGGGAACTTTTGGTACTGTGTATCATGGTAAGTGGAGAGGCTCAGATGTTGCGATTAAAAGGATTAATGATAGGTGTTTTGCTGGCAAGCCATCTGAGCAAGAACGCATGGTAATCACAAGTTGCAACAATTCTTTTGTTTACTTTGTGACCATTTCTTCATACATTTTTCTACTTGTATATTTATTTCAGAGAGCTGACTTTTGGAATGAGGCCTGCAAACTAGCTGACTTGCACCACCCAAACGTTTTAGCATTTTATGGTGTTGTTTTGGATGGTCCTGGGGACTCTGTTGCGACAGTAACTGAATTTATGGTTAATGGTTCGCTTAAACATGCTTTACAGAAAAATGACAAGTAAGTCATTTGTTTCCATGCCTTGTATAACCAACAAAAGCATCAATGATCACGTTAGGCTTGTACTAATCTTCACACGTTCAATCAGCACAAACAATGCAAAAGTTTGATTCTTTCTAGCATTCAACAGGACACTTGATCATCGTAAACGTCTTCTAATTGCAATGGATGTGGCATTTGGGATGGAATATCTACATGGGAAGAACATTGTCCACTTTGACTTGAAAAGTGACAATTTGCTTGTCAACTTAAGAGATCCTCAACGTCCAATATGCAAGGTATTTTACCTTAGAGTTGTCAGGAGTTTTTCTTTTGTATAATTAATTCAATGGTTATAGTCATATAATCTTATCTAAGTTCATCTTCTTTGTACAAGTTTGTAGGGATGTTTTTTTTTTTTTTTTATGGTTTGTGACTTACTTTAGATGCTTACTGTTGAATAACTGTGGAGTATTCAATAAGAATCTAGTAATGGGTAGGTGTGTTATCAAAACTATTTTACTGTCCATTTACTTTAGATAATTTTGTATGCAGAGTCCTTATGCGATGAAAACTGTCCTTTTTTTTAATCTTATTTTGTCTCGGCATTCATCTTTGCTTAATTAAAAATAATAATAATTATGAACTCTGCTAAGCATCTTGAGATACTGCATCATATGCTATTTGGAATGCAAATGCCTTCTGTTTCTCATAATTTCCCATGTTCCTTTCACATTGGGAAATACTTTGTGACTTATGTTTGCTTATATTTTTTTCATATGCATCATGATTGCTCTTTCTTGTATTTGCTATTCATGCTGTCTTTATACATTGGAATTTTGAATGGAAAACTTATCTGAGAGCCCACCTCATTCTGCCTTGAGAAGAGGTCCTTATATTGGCGCTTGCTGATTAACTAAAACTAGGTCCTTAACAATATCTCTTAGTCTATTTCACCACGGAATCTAAATTGTGCAATAAAAGTCTTTGCCCCATTTATTGTTGCATTCTAAAGTCCTTACAATCCTTTAACAACATTTCTATTGTAATCTAAATTGATTTGAAGAATTGATATCTGGAATTCCTTTATTTTTGAACCAATTACTGCTCCCTATCGGAATCAAACTGAGCCCATAGAGGGCAGCAACCAAGTAGTTGAGCAGTGGGTAGATCTAAAGTGAATCTATTGCTGCATCTGTTAGATGTCCTTTTTCTCCAAAGGGGATCAATGCTAGAAACCTCTCTTTATCTGTTTTTGACTTAATTTGTTTGGGGGTTATATATGTTCTTGTCGTTTAAGTGCATACTGAATTTATTTATTTCAGTCTTAACCTTTTCTCTCAAACTCTTCTATGGATATTATGGTTATATTCCACTTCCTTGCTCCGATATTCAAGATTTGGAATATCATCTGGTAAATATTGCTATATTCATAGTTATTCTTATGGCCATATTAATATTGGCAGGCAATACAGATAGCCAGTTCAGTTGTCCTGATCTAGAATTGATTATTGTGAGGCATGTTATTCTACATTAGACGACAGTCAAGTTTAGTGCAACACATCCTCTACTGTCTTGCTAAAGTTTGAGAGCACAGACCTCAAGATTAAAAAACAGACTTTGTGCTATGTTTGGCCTTAGGAATGCCATACAAGTGATTCAGAGCACCCTATATGAGCAATGGGAGATTTACCATCCATCCACTCTCTCTGTTGTAACCTTAGAAGTCACTGCTAAAGTTTGAGTGCATGAGCCTGAAGGTTTATTATCAGACTTTGTGCTATGGCCTCAGGAATACCTTAAAAGTTATTCGAAAAACCCTATTTGAGCAACTGGAGATCTACCATTCACCCTCTACCTTTGTTCTAACCTTAGGGTCATTGCGGATCGCCCATGCAAGTAATGGGAGATTTCCTCTTCACTTAGTCTCTTCATTGTGGTTGTGGCTGCGTCGAGTTATCTACCTGCCATGTGCAACTTTGGCTGGTAATAAGTGTTCATTTTTTCTTTCCTCTATTTTAGCTCATGGGTTCAATTGATTACAACCATCTCTTTATCCCATTTAGCTGTCCTTTTCTTATAAAAAAGGAAAAGAAAAAGTGGTTTGGCTTTATCCAAGTAGAATTCAATTTTCATCTAAATAAGCTGCAAACGTGTATTTTATTTGAACACTTCATTTGCATTCATTTATGAATAAAGATAACATTGGCCTATACTAGATAGGTTTTGCCCGTGAAAATTATCATTTGAAGAAACTATTCAACATTCCTATTCCTTTCAAAGCTTATATTGCTATAAGCGCTTGCTCCATTGGTTCCTCTATGATATTAGTTCTTCATGCTTTTGTGATTGACTTGATTTTGCATTATCTTTTCTTTATTATCTTTCTCCTTGGTAGAGCTGGCGCTCTTGCATTTTTTTTGTTATGCTTTTGTTTAGATTCAACTGACCTGAAGTCTGATCTCAAATTTGCTTTTGGCCTTTTAGGTGCTTAACATTCTTTTTAACTTTAGTGCACACAAGATGGCTTTCAATGTTTCTTCTTTTTGAGTGCTTTGATTTCTTTCATCAGATCCAACTAGCTCTCTGGAATATATGCATCTACAAAACAAAGAGATTTCAAAGCAAGCGAACCAGCATATTTCTATTCTTGTTATAGGATTTGATTGCGGTCATTAATGACAGGAAAATAGTTCAATTGTGCTAAACATGATAAAAAGAATTTAACATAGAAGTATTCACTATAATAACCAACAGATAGGTGATAACAACTATCTGCTACTATTATACTCCATGTGCCTGTATTTTTTCTGACCATAAATGGCTAAAACCAGTAGTTATAATAGATTACAGTATAACATCAACAGGAGAACACAGTGCTTTTTTTTCATTATGTTTCTTATTGCTTGATTTTTTGTTCACATATAGAATATCATGCTAATTAGATTTGTATATTTTTTGTTGTGACCTTTTTTTTTTCCACTGATTGTGACCTCTTGGTTTTTCTGCATCAAAGGTCTCCTTCAACATCATGTTTTTTTTTTTTTTTCCTTTTTTTTCTTTTTCTTGTGCAATTATGATAGTGGGAGTTCAAATTACCTTCATGAGGAGTTAATTCTCATCTACATCTGTAAAAGCTTATGCCCTATGTTCTAAGCCTCTTTATTTCTTTATGCAATGTTAGTTACTCTCACTAAAGTCATGCTCGAAATTGGAAGGATCCTTAAGATTGCTTAACTTTATTCTCCACTAACACAGGCAAAAAGAACATATTATCTTTGGTCCCCTGTTTGGTTGAGTTACGAAAGTATGAATAATTGAGAATGGGATATTAAATTTAACATGGAATACAAATATGCAAATTTTTATTTAACGTAAAATTTGTTTATTATTCTTGTTATTCCTAGTCATAATCAGTGATGATTAACTTGGGCAACTCAATCTCTCCTGATGCATGGAATTTTATTCCTTGAAAAAAGAGGAAGAACTTTGTTAAACTAGAATTACATCGGTTATAAATAGGGACTTAGATCCCTTATTGAATTTGTGGGAAAACATGATTAGTGTACAACCAACTTTATATTTATATATACACACACACACACATGAGTAATGCTATATAAATCGAGCAGGTTGTCCAAACAGCTTGTTCGAATCATTGCTAGTCATTGAATGTTCCTCGGGATCATCAAGATGAATTAATTGGCTAGCAATGATTCAGACAAGCTGTTCGGATAACCTGCTCGGTTTATGTAGCATTACTCTATATATATATAACCACTCTGTATGTATTTCTTCAATAAAACACAACAAAAGATTCTTTCATAAAAAAATCGTTTCTCAATTTATGTCATGGTATCAGAGCTTTAGGCTTGTTTTCTTCTTTCAACCTTCATCACTGGTTTTTTTCCTCTCTATTTTGCTTTGTTTTCTAAAGATAAACAAATAGAAAACAGAGCATTTTATATCTTCTTTTTACCGGCCTTTATAGTTGTTTTTCATTGTTTTTCATCATTGGTGGTCTTTCTTTGTTGTTTGGCCTTCATTGTTGCTCTCTTTGATTCTTACCGGTCTTTTAACAAGTTGTGACTTGTGAAAGATGTCAGAAGTTGCCAAAATAACTGTTATAACACAACCAGAGGAGGTCGTTCAATCTCAATAACCTGGAGAATTGTGAACTATTCAGGTTGTCTATAAATTGAATGAAAAAACCTATCTCAAAGCTTATTCATACCGTGTTTAAAGGAAATGGAAAGCTAAGTTATCTTATGGGCACCGGGCCAACACCAAGAGATCCTAGGTTTGAAGTTTGGGATAAAGAAGATTCGATGATTATAAGCATTAGGTACGTGGAATTCAATGGTTCTTGAGATTAGTGACATGTGTATGTTCTTGAATCTTTGCTAAGAATATTTGGGATGCAATACAACATACATACTCAAAGACGAGATGTGGCTCAAGTATATGAGTTGAAGATGAAAACGATGGATGCTAAACAAGGCAGTAAAACAATTACAGAATATGTCAATCAATTAAAAAGTTTATGGCAAGAACTTGATCATTATAGGATGATAAAAACTAAATGTCTTGAAGATGTTGCTGGTCTAAAGGATTTCATTAAGCAAGATAGAGTCTATGATTTTCTTGTTGGGCTTAATCCAGATTTTAATCAAGTGAGAATCTAGATTCTTGGCAAATAGGAGGGTCTATGCTTTAATCCAGAATTTAATCCAAAATCTTACTCAGGATTTATGTTGCAATGTAGTTTTTCATCACAATTATTGTTAATTTCAAAACAAGGATTCGAGGAAGATGATTGGACATACGAGAGAACGGGATGAGCTTTACTATCTTGAAGCATCGAGCCAATCAAACATTACCAATGGAAAATTACCTTTTTTTTTTGTTTCAAAACTTCATTCATCCAATAAACGTTGGGCTTCACCACCGCCGACTTGGATGTCTATCATTTTGAGCCATTTAAATAATGTTTCCATCTTCATTTCAAGGCCTAGATGTTGAGAGCTTTCATTGTGAAGTGTGCGAACTTGCTAAACTCAAACGTATATCTTTTCCAATAAGTAATAAAAGAAGCTCCCTTCTTATTCACAGTGATATTTGGGGTCCTACTATCCCTCATGTTTATGGGGCAAAATGGTTTGTGTTATTCATTGATGATTATACTCTGTGTTATTTGGATTTTCTTGCTTACAGTACCATTTTCCTAAATTTTTGTTCCATGATTAAGAACTAATTTGTGCTTAATATCAAAAGGTTTAGGTCAGATAATGCCAGAAATTATTTCAATCAAGTCCTAACTCCTTATTTTCAAAAGGAAGGTATAGTATATGAATCATCCTTGTCAATACGCCACAACAAAATAGAGTTACAGAAAGGAAAAATGGTCATCTCCTTTAGTCAACTCGAGCTTTCTTATTCTAGAAAAATGTGTCTAAATCTTTTTGGGTTAGGGGGAAGCAATGCTTATGGCTGCTTATGTTGTAAATCGTTTACCTTCCAGAGTCTTGGGATTGAAGAGTCCAATAGAAACACTCCTAACAGTTTATTCAAACATACATACTACAAATAATCTTAACCCTAGGATATTTGGGTGCATGTCATTTGCGTATATTCATAGTCAAAATAGGGGGAAACTAGACCCAAGGGCGTTAAAATGTGTATTTGTGGGTTATTCCTCAACTCATAAAAGGGTACAAGTATTACCACCTCCATCAAAGAAGTTCTATGTCTCGATGGACATTTCTTTCAATAAACAAGCATCTTACTTCACCACACCTTATCTTCACAGGGAGAATTTTATACGTAAAAGATAAGGATGGGGGTTTCTTACTCGATCTGTCATTATTTCCAATGTTTGAACCACTTCCAATATTTGAGTCTATGCCAAATCTTGTCTGAGCTCGTGCTTGAAATTTCAGTAAATCCCAACTCACTCTGTCACTGAAGAATGTGAGATTTGGCAAGGTGTACTCGAGGAAAAAGACGGTTATCCTTGAATTAATGTAAGTCCAAGAATCCAACCCAGATCCTGAGAATGAGGTAACAATTTCTAATTCTTCATTACAAGTTGAAACTGAATCTCATGAAGGCGATGATGATCAAGACCTTCCCATTGTTATTAGGAAATGAACTAGAGTGCACAAAATGACCTTTATATCCTCTTGCACATTTCTTATCCTTTAAACATTTTTCATCATCACATAGAGGCTTCCCGGTTAACCTAAACACCATTGTCATCCCTATCACCTTATTCGAGGCTTTGTCCAATAAGAGATGGAAACAAGCCATGAATGTAGAAATGAAGGCATTGGAGAAGAACAAAATGTGGTAGATGGTGAAATTGCCGGTAGGAAGGAAACCTGTGGGGTGCAAATGGGTCTATATAGTGAAATATAGAGCAGATGGGTCAATAGAGTGGTATAAGGCAAGGCTAGTAGCCAAGGTTTATACTCAAATCTATGGGATTGGCCATCTAGTGACTATTGCTCCAATTGTGGAATTGAATACTATGAGAGCCCTACTGTCATTAGTAGCTAATTATGGTTGGGAGTTACAACAGTTTGATATCAAGAATACATTTTTACACAGAACTAGAAGAAGAAATTTATATGAAAGTCCCACCATGTTATGGGAAGAATTTGGATGCTCATACTGTGTGTAAATTAAAGAAGTCCTTATATGGACTTAAGCAATCACTACAGGCATAGTTTGGTAGGTTTGCGAGAGTTATGTTTGCCATGGTATATAGACAAAGCCAAGGGAATCACACACTTCTCAGTAAACACTCATCTTTAGGGGGCACTCTTAGTGTATGTTGATGACATAATAGTGACGGGGAATGAGATAAGGAGAGAGAACTTCTAAGTTGGTGTTTGGCTTAGGAAGTCTGAAATGTTTTTTTGGGATTGAGGTTACTCGCTCTAAGTAGGGCGTTTTTATCTCCTAACAGAAGTATGTTCATAATGTACATAGTAAGTGTGATTAGCTCGTTCATGCATAGTCCAAAGGAAGTTCATTTGCTAGGAGCTCACTGAGTGTTACATTACCTCAAAGGGACATCGGGAGAGAGTATTCTGTTAAAAAGAAATGGAGGTTTGGTGCGTAAGGCATATAGGGATGTTGGTTATGCTGGGTTAATGGTTGACAGGAGGTCAACCACAGGATATTGCACTTTTCTTGGAGGTCGTGACGTGGATGAGCAAGAAACAATATATGGTAGCACGGTCTAGTACATAGGCAGAATTCCGAGCAATGGGTCAAGGTGTGTGTGAACTACTTTGGTTGAAGTTCATCTTAGAAGACTTGAAGATCGAGTGAGATGGTCTAATGAGACTTTAAAAATGTTGTTGAATTAATTAATACTTAATAAGCTTATTTCAGTACTATTAAGTATTAATTTTAATTCAACAACATTTTTAAATGAAATAAGCTTGTTCAAAAAATTATTGCTAGGAAAGCTGCTTTTTGCCCTCTAGATTATTCAAATTTTGTTTTGATTGTCAGTGCAAAACTTTTTTCTAGGAGTCAATGTCAGTGATTAACAGACTCAATATGCTTTTCTATTATGAGATTCATATGCTTGGCTCTTTTATCATAACAATGTGCCTGCTTGTCTTGGCTATTGTAATAAGCACATATGAAACAAAGAACCCCATACTGTGGGATGTTTTGATTATATGTGAAACTCAGTTGGCACTGAATGCACTTTGTTTTGCCTACTACAGGCACTCGCACAAGTTACCTGTCCTAGAAGTTTAGTGGTTGAAAGATGCGGGCAACTTTAATTTCATTTCTTATACCTTTTCACAGGTTGGTGACCTCGGTTTATCAAAAGTGAAATGCCAGACTCTGATATCCGGTGGAGTGCGCGGAACACTTCCTTGGATGGCTCCAGAACTTCTAAATGGCAGCAGCAATCTTGTTTCAGAGAAGGTTAGCTGTACAGTCTCAAAAAGAATGATGCAATTCACGTCTTCTTTCTTAACCCTTTCATATAATTCAGGTTGATGTATTTTCCTTCGGTATTGTAATGTGGGAGCTCCTAACCGGAGAAGAACCCTATGCCGATTTACATTATGGAGCGATTATAGGTAATGATTTGTGCTTTTTAAATTGAGTTCATTACTTTTATCTCGATCAGTTGGGTGAAACCATTCATTGTTTTTTATTTTTTATCTGAACAGGGGGGATTGTCAGCAATACACTGCGGCCTCTAGTCCCTGAAACCTGTGACCAGGACTGGAGATTGCTGATGGAGCAATGCTGGTCCGCCGAACCATCCGAGCGGCCAAGTTTCACTGAGATTGCTGGTAGGCTGCGAGCCATGGCAGCCTCCCTCCCCCCCAAGGGACAGCCTCAACCACACCTACCTGTTCAGTCACATATACAGAAATGACTTCACCAAAGATGTGTCCTTCAGCTTGTTTTGTTTTCTGATGTACCCATTATCTTGTAGAATGTAAAAAAAAAAAAAAAAAGTGATGACCTTATACTTAGCCCAAAAAAAAGGGACTTATATAGTCATTGCAGTTTTTAACTTAACAATTCATGACAATTCTTTGTCCAGGTCTTTCTTTACAAGTGGAATTAAATAAGCAGTTGCATTGCTCTAATAATCATGATCTTCTTTCATTATGTGATTCAGGAACAAACAGATGTTCCCTTTCAAAATGAATAAAGAACACAGAGAGGGATCAAAAGTTGTAACCCTCCTTAGAAGATCTAGCCTCTAGAATATCAGAGAAGTTGAGATACTGATCAGAATCCTCCTCAAAGTTCAGAGCATAACTTTCTGTGTCATAGTGAAACAATGGTTTGTTTCTGATGATGCTGTTGTTCCTGCATCTGAACCTGAGCTTCGTCTGCACTAAAGCCCTCCAGTTGGCTCTGGAGACACAGTCTAGAACCAGTTGCTTGGTCTTCCTCCCTTTCCTCTTCCACCAGAGCTCCTCTCTGCCGCCATGTCCATGTAATAATGATCTTGATGGAGCTCCACCAGACCTTCTCAATAGCCAATGCGAGCACAAGAAACCATGGCATCCAAACCCTTGTTCCAACTCCTCTTCATCCTCCCACTCCTCAACTCTTTCTTGCAGGCCAGCCATCAACTTTCAAGTGACAGAGGGAGAGAGAGAGAGAGATACAAAGAGAAACTATGACTATATATATATATATATATATATATATATATATATGGATAGGATTTATCAAAAGAAAAAAAATAATTATACTGGAAACATAGAGAGAGAGAGCAAGAGAAGGATTATATATTAAAAATATATATAGAGAAAAAGGGGAGGTGTCCAAACGCGTGCAACTCCTGGGTCTCAGTCTCAACAATGGCCTGGACGCTGCTTTGCCGGCCCTGTCCTTGTGCCTTGTAGTAGTTGTAGAGGTTTGTTTTCCAAACTTTCAAAATTGCTTTCTTTTAACTGTCACTAGCCTTTTTGGCAGATGCATGCCCCCTCCTGTGTACAGCAAGCATATCCCTTGTTATCTATGTATATGCATATAATTTAATAGATATTTACATATAACACCCTGAGTTTGTATTTGTCTAATCGTTAAACCCTTGATTGAGGGATTTATTCGGGATTTTTTTTTAAAAAAAAATGTGGATAAGTGTAAAACTAGATATTCAAGTCAACCTTGTTATTCTATCAGTTATATGAATAATTGATTCAACGTTTTATTTGAGTTATTAACATAAACTTCGTTTCAAAATTTTCAGCACGTTTGGGTTGGATGACTAGTTCGACTTTTATCTCAGCAGTCCTGGCACGTATGTACAGTTAGTTTTACCCCATAACAGTGGTGATTGAGCTAATTGTTATAATATTTTTTTTTAAAAAAATAGATAAATCACAGTCCTTTGTTGAATAACTTAAGTTATAGATGGTAGATCAGGAAACATTTTACATGGTGTCTGTATTGGGCCAGAGGATTGTGGGTGATCCAGGGTGTGGTACAATCTCTTGTGTATTGCTATAACTCACCATCATTCATCTTTCTTGTTGGTCTCATTAAAACTAATTGATCATGCACCATCATTTGTTCTAAGCATGCTTGGCTGGATTGTGTTGGCATCCACTAGAATTTATCTAACGGTAAATGCTCCATTTGAGTTGATTTCTGATTTCTATTATTGTTTAAATTAATTACTAGCTAAAACTGACTTAATTATTTTTAAAAGGGAAAATTGACTTTGTAGCTTTTAAAACTATTTTAATTACATATATACTCGGAGAAAAATATAATTACAAATATACCCTCAAATTCATATTTGATTGTGTATATACATACCCTTATAATTGAAATAAGTTTAAATGTAAATCATGAATAGGAAAATACCTCTAATACCTCTCCTTTTTCTCTATTTCCTTTTCCTTTTTTTTTATACCTTATTTCTCTCCTCTTTTACTTCTCTCTACTCCTTTCTCCATCTAAGCATGTCTTCATCAACTACTGTGTCTAAGCTGAATCATGCATGTAGATCAAGCAATTTTTGAAAGCTTAATGTTGATTTGATAGCCTTCCGTTCGGGGATTGGGTTGGGGTTTGGATTCATAGTGGTTGCTGTAACAATTTAGTTACACATGGACTAATTAAAGAAGATGTAGCCCACGTATATATATATGGTGGGCACCTCATCTTAAAAGCCGTTAAGAGGGAGGGTGCCCACCACATATATGTGGGCTACATTTCTTTAATTAGTTAATGTGAACTAAATTATTACTGATTTGCTCTCTCTTCATCAACATTTGTTCATAGGGAGATTGGGTTGTGGTTTGGATTCATAGTGATTTAATTTGTTTACTTGCGGTTTGGTTAGGCGTAAGTGGACTTACTAAGTAAGTCCAACTTACCGGTAAGTTAAAATATAGTATTGTTACTTACTTCAAAGTTGTTTGGTTGTTGTAAGTGTAAATGTTGTATTTACTTTTTCACTGTTTGGTTTGATGTAAGTTGAGTGATACAATCATCCTGTGAAGTAAGTGGTGAGATTACCCCATTATACATTTATTTTTATATTATTTTTATTATCAATCAATAAAGAGAAACATAATAAATATAGGAGAAATTGGTTATATATCCTTCAAAAGTTTTAAAATTGCATATTACCATCATAATTATTTGAATACCCCTGAAAAACATGTTGAATTGCGGATATGCCCCGGCTATTAAGGGTCCGTTGACAAAAGTTAACTAGATAATCTTAACCATGGTTACAACTTAGATTAAGGGTTGAAAAATGTCCAAAATACCCCTCATTATATATTTAAACTATTTTAAATTTCAGATTTTTAAAGTGGTATTTTTAAATCTATAGTCAAACAAATTTTTCAGGGGTATATATGTAAAGGGTATAATGGTCATTTTGCATGACTACAGTTTGTTAAATGACAGTTTTTCATCTGATTTTAACTTCAGGGGTATATATGTAATTAAACCTATTATTCAGGGATATGTATGTAATTATGTTTTATTCAGGGGTAAATACGCAATTTCAAAATTATTCAGGGGTAAACTTATTTATTATAATTTTGTTTTTTAATGATAAACTTATTTAAAAGAAGATCGTGCGAGTGAGAGTATTCAAACTTTCTCGTGTAAGTTCCACTCACGGCAAATTTTGCTATGAGTAGAAATACGGTAAAAGCCCCCTAACTTACTTCATATTTTACTGGCAAGTTATCACTTACTGCAAACCAAACAAAGCTACCCCATGTTTTATTGTAAAATAGACTAATTTCACACCCACTCACAACAAACCAAACATCCCCTTATGTAAAATCTTTTCTTATCTTTAGTAAAGGATATAATGATCTTTTAGCATAATCGACTTGAAGTGAAATCAAGGAATATACTCGCAGTTATGATTTTTTTGGGGTACAAATGTAAGATCGACAATCCACTCATCGACGAGAACCTCACGGAAGATGAGGCACGTCGGTGGTTAGAGAGAGGAAACCCACTCCTTAAACAAGGACCTTTAACACCCTAGATGGAGGAACAGATCCACCACATAACCCAAAGACTACAACACAACACCACACAGGGTTTGGACGCCATAAAATGGAGACTTACCCCAAACAGGTAATTCAATGTTAAAACGCTGTACTAATTTAGGGTTGACAGGGGACTAAGAAGCCCATTGTGGAAAAATTTCTGGAAAACTCTGTGTCCCAAAAAGGTTAAGCTCTTCGCTTGGCTAACTTGGGATAATAAGATCCTTACGCTCCAGAACCTAGCCAAGAGACAATGGAGAGAGGACCTTTTAAATTGTTACCTTTGAGACAAAGCAGAGGAAACAAGAACTCATCTTCTCCTACAATGCCCTGTACTCGTCAGATCTGGGAACATTTATGCAGTCACTTCGCCACATGACACCTCCCCAACAGGATCCTAGATCTATGGGTAGGTGATATACTGGCCAAACAACTAACAAGGGAAGCACGAAGGGGGTGAGAACTGGTGGTGATGGTAATAACCTAGAGTATATGGATAGAACGCAATAGGAGATGCTTCCAAGTTAACTAACGTGTTCACAGGCAATTGATTCGGGATATTGATTTCCTTATATTCTTATGGTTTCATGCTACATGCGCAAATAAAAGGCCAAAGTTGCTACTTATGGAAATCCTAGTCAAAAGAAGCACAGAATCCATCCACAACAGGGATCAACAACCTCCACCGGACATCAATGTAGACCTTGAGGATGAGGCACCATAGGCACAGGCCTGAAAGGCAGGCTAGACTTACCTTTCTATTTAACAGGTACTCGGAGCCAACATAGGCCCGAGATTGATGTATCCTAGTCCAACCAAGGGCTACTTTGATCCTTCTAATATAAATAAATGTGGTTTCTTTATTTATTTTTTTTTTAAAAAATATATCTTCAAAAACCTTTTTTTTAATTATTTATTAAAGTCGTGTTTGGATTAAATTTAAAAAATTTACTCATTTTGATACTATTTTTTCTCAAAAGCAGGACTCGTTTTCCACACTTTTCTTTGTAGGTTTTTTAAAAATCTAAAATTAACTTCTGAAAAAAGTTATTCCATTTTCAACAATCAATAAAAGGAACAAGAAATAAAGGGGGAAAAAATTAAAATCTTGATTTCAATCCACTACTAATTGATCGAAAAGAAGAACAGGGAAATAAGAGTAAGAGGAGAAAGCAAGAACAAAGGTTAGGTTGAAAAACTGAAAGAGAAAGTCACTCCATTTTCAACTTTTTTATCACTCTATTATTCCATTTCAAGATACTCAACTCTTTTGGTTGCTTCTTCAACCCTTTCATTTTTGTTCTCGGTCACCATAATCTTTAGATCTCTGTCTCCGGGAGACGGAGATGATTACTCTTTAATTTCATTACAAATACCTTTTATTTTTATATAGTGGTGGATAAACCAGTTTCATTAACTGTGTTTGAGAAATTACAAAGATAATAATAAAAGCATCATATGCTACTTGATAGTATATGGGTTATTTGCCCTATTCCTTGGAGAAAAACATGCAATGGATCATACTGATGCACCCTTGGTTGCGTGCCGCTTCGTAGGAAAAAAGCTCACTCCATGGGTTCTTCGTCATCAAAATCTGCACTGTGTGGGCCTTGTTGCTCTTCTGTCTCTTTGGTGTACTCTAGACTTCATTTTGCAACAAGCTCCATGGGCATTAGTTTGGTCTTTTGGAGTTGTGAACTGCATCAAACCAGGAAGGTATGAGGAAATAGATAACACAGATAAGTTTCGTGAAAACAAGATGTTTGTCTTGGAAACATCTCCTTATTTTTTCCATCCATACACTCTATGTGATTGCCATCACCAACGGGTTCCAACCCGCCTTGACGTCCTTCTCCATTTGTTTGGAGAGGGAGTTATTGCTCCAAAGGTCTGTTATTTGTTGTGGTATTTTTTGCGGGCCAAATAGATGACAGAAGTGTTCCCATATTTGGGTTATGTACACGCATTGCACCCGCCAGATGCACCATTTGTTTACATCCTCCCTGTCACATATGTAGCACCTAGTTCTTTCCCCTTCCAGTTTATCTTTGCCAGATTTTGTAACGTGAGGATTTTATCATCCCACACTAGCCATGCAAAGAACTTCACCTTTGGAGGGCATGGGGTCTTCCAAAAGCTAGTTTCAAATGGGCACCTAAGGACTCCATCTACTTTAAAGTTATAGAGAGATTTAACGGTAAACCCTCCGTTACCAGTGAGCTTCCATATATAGTCTACTATCAGTTCGGTGCTCATCCCTGCTCATGATGTGTTGCTTGAGCGTGTTTAATTTTGATTCATCTTCTATAGTGAGTAGCCCGAGTTTAAGAATCGGTGTTCCTTCCTGTATCTGGCGATATGCCTCATCTGCGATTAGTTGCTCATTGAGTATCATTGATGTTAATTCTGGGAAGGTGTTGATCGGGGCCTTCCATGCCATCCAATTTTCACGCCAGTAGTTTATGTTCAATCCTCTGGCCACGTTCACCACCATGTTTAGCAGGGTGCTCTCCTTATGTTCCATTATGTCCTTTCAGAAAAGGGAACTCCGCCTAGGCTATTCTTGGAAGGGATTTATATCGGAGTAGCTGTCAACACTTTCCTACATAGCCCAGATTCTCCTTTGAGTATTCTCCACTACCATTTTCCTAAGAGTGTCTCATTGAAAACTTTGACATGTATAATTCCCTATCCCCCTGGTCCTCAAGCTTGCATATTCTTTTCCAACCTACTAGGGGATATGCTTCCATCCCTCTCCATATGAAATCTCGTCGGATGCCGCTAATTCATTTTTTCACCCACTTTGGGAGTTTGAGTCTTAACATCCAGTAGTTTGGTATCGTGGTAAGCACTATATTGAGCAGAGTTACCTTTCCTCCCATTGAGAGCAAATATCCTTTCTAGCTTGCAAGTTGTTTGTTGATTTTTTTTTTCTATGAGGCCTCGTCAGTCCTTCGTCCTTGGTTTTGCTCCAATTATTGCCATACCCGCAAGTAGTTGATGGGTAGTTTCCCAATTTTGCAGCTCATAATCTCCCCCAACGTCTATAGTGTGTGGCCCACCATACGTATGGGGATGATGAGGCTTTTGTTATAATTCACCTTAAGTCCTGTTAAGCCTTCATATAGATGGAACATAAGATTCAGGACCCTATATTGGTTGGTATCATCGAAGCAGAGCACTAAGAGATCGTCAGCATACTGTAGGGAGGTGATAGTGCCCTCAGCTCCCGACCCCGTAGATATGCCACTAAAGAGGTTTGTTGCCTCTAATTTAGATAACATGGAAGTAAACACATCTGTGACTAATATAAATAATAGAGGGATAAAGGGTCGCCTTGTTGTAACCCACTTCTATGTATCACATATCCGATTTAGGAGCCGTTTATAAGGAAATTAGCTTTGGAGGAGTGGAGGATAGTCTTTATCGATCTTATTCATCATTCCCCGTATCTCTGTGCTTTCATGTTTTCCAACAAAAATTCCCAATCAACCGAGTCAAAAGCCTTTTCGAAGTCCACCTTCATGAGTGCCCAATTTCTCCTCTTGTGCTTCATTTGGTGGATAAATTCATCTACACAATAATGTTATTATGTATACATCTACCTTTAATGAACCCAATTTGGCTTTTATCTACCAAGTTCGCGATGACCCCTTGGAGCCTATTGACAAGTACCTTCGTTATGATTTTGATTGAGCATTTTACAAGGTTGATGGGCCTATAGTTACTAATTTCTTTCAGTGCATCCGATTTCAGGATGAGTAGAATATGTGCCCAATTTAGTCGTTCCAGATCTGCCCTTCCTTGGTGAAGGGCCTGGAACAATTGACATAAGTCTTCCTTGATGAAGTGTCATCCCTATTGGTAGATGGTCATTAGGAATCCATCCAGGCCTGGGGCTTTATCTTGGCTATGCTCCTTGATGGTTGTATGGATTTCCACTTCAGTGAATGGTTCCTCCAAACTGGTGAGGTTAATTCTTTCTCGATGTGCAAACAAGGCCTCCCAGTCCGTTGTGAGTCTTTGTGACATTGGGGTGCCAAGGAGTGCTCTGAAATAGTCTGATACAACTCGTGATATCTGATGAGTATTCAAATGAGCATATTTTCATATCATTTTCCTATATGTTTTGCATGCTATTTTGATGAATTATGGCCCTCTGGTCCTTAAAAAGCTTCACATTTTGTAAACATGGCATATAGAAGCCACTCCGGGAGAAAAGAAGCATTTTGAGGTGAAAAAGAGGCCGAACTAGTACTATTCTGGAGCAAACTGGAAGTCATACGGGGTGTTATATATACGGCCATATAATAGCCAGTATACTCAACCCTGCACCGTATACTGACTGTTATACGGCCATATATGTGACACTAATCTTCATACGGGCCTGTATAAGGCCGTATATGAGCCCGTATGTCATAACCCTCTCTTATACTACGGACCCAAGCAGGGGTATAAGCATCATTGTCACTCCTAAAACCCTAAGCTGAGGTATAAATAGGAGGTTTTAGGGTTTAGGAGGGGGAGGTTGGCTTTGGAGAGAGTTGATCTTTGAGATTAGGGATTGGGGGTCTTCTCTCCCAATCTTGGAGAGAGAGAGAAGGAAGGAGGTAGAGAAGGGGATCAATCTTATAGAGCTGCCGACGGTATTTTCTATCATGTCTATTTTAGATTGTATTCTTGTTGATTTGGATTGGAGTTCTCCATTAATGGGGAACTAATCTTATAGATACTTGGGTATGTGAAACCTTTGGATATCGCATTAATGACATATTGATTTCTATGTTTTGATTGATTGGATGTATGCTTGAATGTCTATTGGATGTTTTGTATTGATTGTAATCTCTCTACGTTGCGGGATGCCCGGACAGATTACTTGGGTGTGATACAAGGGCTAGAGCTAGCGCCTCCTTGTATTAGGAACATGCTCCTTTAGAGAGGGTTGTGAGCACACCGAGGGATTCGGGTGCTAGAAGGAGAGCGACTATTTAATATGATTTAATCCCACAATCTTTCCAAGATATAGGTTTCCTTGAGCTTAAGAAAATCCTAGGAGATTAGTTATCCAATCACCTCGGGAGAGGGGTTGGATATAATTTAGGAGCTCTTGGCACAAGCATCTCCAATCGTCTTCATAGATTTCTTTGTTTATTCTTAGATGTAAATCCAAAGGGGACTCATGCTCAAGTATCTCCCTCTCATGCTATAGTTTTCTCTCAATTAATTCTCGATTCCCAAAGTTTGTCTCCAATCTTTTAATTCCGTAGATTTAGACTCAAAAATCACCAAATCTTTGATAAGACTAGATAATAGAAGTTTAGTTTACACTAGTAATCTATTCCCTGTGGATTTGACACTCGACTTTAATAATCCACTTACTACTTGATCACGATCCGTGCACTTGCGGAAATCCCATCAATATCCTTTTTCTCCATCGATATTGTTCTTCCTTGCTTTGTATTTGGGTTATCCAGTTTACATTTTGCGGATGATTGGCCACCACATAGAAGAATTTTGTGTTCCTATCACCTTCTTTGAGCCATGTGACTCAGGATCGTTGCCTTCAGAGGGATTCCTCAGCCCTTATCAAATCCTTATATTCCTTTGTTTGGGTTGTGAGTGCTTCCTCCTCAACTGTTGTTAGCAGTCTTGTTTTTTAGCTGATATTGATATCGATCTCATTCATGAGGTTTAGCAAGTCCTCTCTTCTTTTTATTTGATTGGTCATTATGTCCTTATTCCACCTTTTGAGTTCACCCCTGATGTAGGTTAGCTTCTTTGCCAGTTTGTATGCTCTTGAGCCTTGAAAGGTATTGGTGTGCCACCATCCTTTTGGCATCTCCCAAAAACCTTCTCGTTTTCCCCGATCCCTATTAAATCTGAATGGATATGTCTTTGGCTTTTGTATTTCACATTCCAGTTTTATTGGTGTATGATTAGATTTGATTTTGGACGGTGATTCTTAGTATATTAGGGGAAATTCATTTAGTCATTCAGTTGATAGGAGGAATCTGTCCAATCCAGCAAATGTTGATATTGATATTCCATTATACCAGGTGATAGGGAGAAAGATAGTAAGACACGTTGGACATATCAGAATTGACCACGTGTCAACATCATAGGGCCCCTTATCAAGACTGAGCCAGCTCATGCTGCATTGTCTCGTGACGTTTTAAACCAAACTATTGTATCACACCGGATCGACCATAGTTTATATGGATAAGATTGTTCCGATAAGCTATTAATACAACACATATCAGAACTAGACTCCAATCTGTCACACCGGAAGCGCTCTTTACGGTTTCCATGCAGAATACGTTCCACCTCATCGACATACCTCCAGTCCCTGCAAGACCTTCTAGAAGGATTACAGCTGTCATCTATCACAGCACTTAGCGGAACTCATCTGGGGAGTTGCTTAACGATTTAGCACGTGGCCTCATTTAATAAGGCACGTGTCGCAATTTCAAGCTTCTTCTCAAAGCTACCGAAGCCTATAAAAGGCAGTGACCCCCGCTCATTCAAGGGCAGGACATTAGAGGCAATGGCTCATTTCAATCGGGAATTGATCCTCTCTTTTAAATTTCCACTTTGTAAAATGGCCTTCAAGGTCAAGATCAATAAGAATTTCTTTCTTTTCTCCGTGGTTTTTTCCCTATTAAAGGGTTTTCCACGTTAAATCCTCGCCTCAATCTCTTGTGTGATTTATTCCTCTTTTATCTTCTCATTGTTCAAATCCTTACAAATCAAACAAATTTAACGGTTGACTTGGAATTGGGGTTGATCTCGAGACAGACCCATTTTCATAGTTAACAGTTTGGCGCCGTCTGTGGGGACGTGAGCGAGAAGTCCATGGCGACAGTAGTGAGGAAATCGAAGATGTTCCAGCACCAAGAGAGGAAAGGTAAGGCTCCATTAGCCTCTCCTTTAGGAGATGTACAGGCACCGGAGGATGTTCCAGCAGCTCCCGAAGGGGAGGAGGGACCCCAGAAGGAGAAAGGAGTTACTGAAGATAATGCCCAGATCAAGGCCATGGCACGAGACATTGAAGAGTTGAAACGTGCTTTGCATGCATGATGTACAACAGCACGTTTCGCAAACCACTATACCACATGATGCACGACCCTTGACGGTGGAGTGGGATGGATCGGCGAATCACCCTCCCCAGCATCAGGCGACCCACTCTCCAAGAAGAAGTAGGAGTCCTAGATCCTCAACCGGAAGTTCGAATCCGCATCATTCACATCGGATCCACGGTGTACGAGACCGGGGAAAGGATAGGAAACAAAGGAGATTCTCTATCTCCCCAGCCCGACACACCGCAAGGAGAAGAGCTTATTCACCGGCAAATCATCCAACCAGGCATCGATCGATTTCAGATCGACGTCCGCTATCACCAGAACGATCACCACAACGATATTCACCAAGATATCGTTCCCCTCACCGATATTCACCACATCGCCGTCATCATTCACCACGGCAATACCTCACTGAGAAAGAAAGGGTCCTTCAACTTATGCCACAACCCACTTCACCATTCATCAGAGAGATCTGGGAAGTTCCATTCTTAGACCAATTCAAACCACCAAATATTAAAAAATTTGACGGTTCATCAGACCAGCTAGAGCACCTTGAGCGATATTCTGATGAAATGGCGATCAACAGGACTTCGGAAGCTGTAATGTGTCGTGCCTTCCCGCGAATATTAACAGACATTGCTCATGATTGGTTCCGAAGCATACCCCCTGGAATCGTATATAGTTTCCAGCAGCTCTCCGACCTTTTTCTTCAACGCTTCGCTAGTAATAAGCGGTTGAAGAAGAATCTGATCATCCTCCTGGGTTACAAGTAGAAACAGACGAAAAGTCTGCGTGACTATATCCGTCGCTTTAACCAAGACATCACTGGGATGACGGACCTCAGTTCCATCATGGTGGTAGGAACGGTGATTAGAGGATTAAATGAGGGACCATTTAAAGACTCCCTTACTCGAGATGTCCCTCGGGATATATCCGAGTTCTTTACAGTTACTGAGAAATACGTGGCCGCGGAAGAGATGAAGGCCAGATGGGAAGAAGAATATCATCTCAAAATGGAGGAGTTCCGGATCAGGGAACCGTAGAGAAGGGAATATAAGGATCCTAAGCAGGGACCTTCAAAGGAAGATAGGCCTCGAAGAGAACCGATGCGACCTGATGATAGGAGGATACCTCATCGGTAATGGTATGACCCGGAGAGATTGGCGAGATATCACAATTATTCAGTCCTGAATACCTCCAGAGAATATATCTTGCGACAGGTTCAGGACCAATAATTCCTGAAACCGCCATAGCCGATGAAGGATAACCCTAAAAGGAAGAAGAGCAATAAATTTTGCAAGTACCATCAGGATAAGGGGCATTCAACCGATGAGTGCGTTCATCTGAAGGACGCAATAGAAGATCTTATACAGGAAGGGAAACTTGATCAATTCTTGCAGAAAGAACAGAAACCTGAAGATTCTTCTTCTGCACCACCACTTCCAGTGAGTGACACTCATGTCACGATGATCGCAGGAGGACCAGGATATGGAGGGGAGAGCTCCACTTCCAGGAAGAATTATACCAGGATGGTGGGGGCAGTACAGAATGTCTTACTATTAAAGAGGCCTCGCTCATCTATGGAGATATATTTCTCTGATGAAGATTTGGAAGGCGTCCATCATCTACACGATGACGCTTTGGTAATCACTGCGAAGATCGGGATCTTCACGATGAAGCGTAATCTTGGTGGATACTGGGAGTTCAGTTGATATTATTTTCTCCTGCGCCTTTGACCGAATGAAGATACCGGTCGAGAATCTAAAGCCGGTGAAGTCCCCTCTCATCGGATTCAATGGTCGTCCCTTACAGCCAGACGGTAGTATTTCTCTTCCTCTATGCCTTGGTACTCCTCCTCGGACAACAACTGTAAACATTAATTTTCTTGTTGTTCTTTGTCCGTTGAGCCACAATGTAATAATAGGAAGGCCGTCAATCAATTTGATGGGGGCAGTCCCATCAACATACCATATGATGATAAAATTCCCAACACCTAACGGCTGCGGAGAGGCGAAGGGCAATCAGCTGGCTTCCCGAAAGTGTTACACAACTATGGTCAAAGATTTGGGAAAAGGGAGCATCACAGCGGGAGAAGCTTTGGTGGTTGAAGAAACCATAGAGGAAGATGAAGAGAGAGAGAAGAGAAGACCAACACCTGTTGAAGAATGGGTGGCCTTCCCCTTAAAAGAAGAACAGCCTGAGCGAACTGTACAATTGGGAGCGAAATTAAAGGCAGAACAGAGTGCTGAGATCCTGGATTTACTTAAAAACAATTCTGATATATTCGCTTGGACGGCTGAGGAAATGCCCGGAGTACCACGAGAGGTTATCGAGCATCATCTTAATGTTAACCCGGAACACAAACCGGTCGTGCAGAAGCGAAGGAACTTCGCTCCAGATCTTCTGTAGGCAGCTGAAGAAGAAGTTGACAAATTGATGAAAGCCAATTTTATTAGAGAGGTGAATTATCCTGATTGGTTGTCGAACGTGGTACTTGTAAAGAAATCCACTGGAAAGTGGCGTATGTGTGTAGACTTTACTGATCTTAATAAAGCTTGCTCCAAAGATTGCTACCCCTTACCTCATATTGATAATTTGGTAGATTCCACATCGGGATATCAAATGCTCAGCTTCTTAGACGCCTTCTCTGGGTATAATCAAATTCGCATGGCCGAATCCGATGAAGAGAAAACTTCTTTCATCACTGGGCGAGGGACTTATTGCTATAAAGTTATGCCTTTTGGCTTAAAAAACGCAGGCGCTACAATCCAAAGACTAGTGAACAAAGTTTTTAAACAACAGATCCGAAGAAATGTGGAAGCGTATGTGGATGATATATTGGTGAAGAGTGATGATGTTGAACAACATACACTTGATATCCAAATACTTTCAATGCTCTTCGGAAACATTAAATGAGCCTTAATCCCACCAAATGTGCATTTGGTGTCCGATCTGGGAAGTTTCTTGGGTACATGCTTACTCAGCGGGGCATAGAAGCAAACCCTGAGAAAATCAAGGCGATTCTAGAAATGAGGTCTCCAAAGACCATCAAAGAAATACAGAGGCTTAATGGCCAGCTAGCTGCTTTAGGAAGATTCATTTCCAAATCCGTTGAAAAGAACCTCCCCTTCTTCCGAGCCTTCAGAAAGGCACCCAAGGTTGAATGGACTGAAGAATGTGAAAAGTCCTTTGTACAATTGAAGGAATATCTACAGTCACCGGCGTTGTTAGCCAAACCCCGGCAAGGAGAAGATCTTTATATCTATCTTGTTGCTACTGATGCAGTGGTCAGTGCAGTTCTGGTGAAAATAGAGGAGAATGTGCAGAAGCCCGTATACTACACCAGTAAAGTCCTCACAGATACCGAATCTAGATATCTCCCTCTAGAGAAGCTGGCCTATGCTTTGATAATCTCCGCCCGGCGACTCCGCCCATACTTTTAGTCTCATAAGGTCCGAGTGCTGACCGATCAACCATTAAGGCAGGTCCTTCATCGGCCCGACACATCTGGTCGATTGGACCGATGGGTGATAGAGTTAGGAGAGTATGATATCAGTTATGAGCCTAGGACAACCATAAAAGCTCAAGTACTAGCTGACTTTATTGCTGAGCTCACCATAACGAGCAATGAGGGAGAAGTGAATCAAGAGTTATCTGAAGAAAAAAGAAATATCTTCCGATCAGTGGGTTTTACATACCGACGGATCGTCGACCAGTGATGGGGCAGGGGCAGGCTTAATCTTAAAATCACCATCAGGATGGAGGACATCCACCGCTTTAAAGTTTCGACGAGCAATGAAGCGGAATATGAGGCCATGATTGCAGGGTTACAATTAGCCCGTGGGCTTGGAGTTCAAAACCTGCAAGCTAATACGGACTCTCAATTGGTAGTCGGGCATCAAACCGAAGAATTTGAGGCTAGAGAAGAGAACATGATGAAGTATAAAGCTTTGGTGCGGCCGACCTCCGGCTTCCAGAGGTGTTATATTTCAAAGATTCCCGAGTAGGAAAACCAGGATGTCGATCTTCTCTCGAAGCTTGCTTCATCGGATGCAAACATCAAACAACCAATCAATATTCAATATCTGATGGCAAAGACAATTGAATGCAGACCGGTTGAGGAGTTGATGGACATAGATGACACACCATGTTTGATCGACCCAATTCTGAAATACCTTCAGGATGGGACCCTCCCCCAAGATCCAAAAGAAGCACGAAGAGTTGTTACCAGATCATCCCGATACAGCATAGTGGAGGGACAGCTTTATAAGAGATCATACACTCTTCCACTCTTGAAATATCTCCGTCCGTCAAAATCAACTTATGTCCTTCAAGAAATCCATAAGGGAATGGCTGGAGATCATTTGGGGGGAAGAGCTCTTAGTCACAAGGTTCTACGGCAGGGATACTATTGGCCAACCCTTGTCAAAGATTCCATAGATTTTGTCAAGAAATGTGATGCATGTCAACGCCACTCAAACATCCAGCGGCGACCAGCGGCCCCGTTGACGGCCATCGTGAGCACGAGGCCTTTTGCTTTGTGGGGAATGGATAAACTTGGTCCTTTCCCAACAACTGTTCGGCAATTAAAATTTCTGATTGTGGCGATTGATTATTTCACCAAATGGGTAGAAGCTGAACTGCTGGCCTATATCACAGAAAAAGCTTGCCAAAGTTTCCTGTGGAAATCGGTGATTTGTAGATTTGGTATACCAGTGGCCTTTATCACTGACAATGGTCGTCAATTTGATAACCCAACATTTAAGAAATTCTGCACAGATCTCGGAATAGAGTCCAGGCTCACTTCCGTCACACATCCTCAATCAAACGACCAAGTTGAAGTAACTAACAGGACCTTGTTGCATGGTCTGAAGACCCGAGTTCTGCGGAACGGGTCCAGTTGGGTGGATGAAGTACCAAGAGCCTTATGGGCTTATCGAACCATTGTTCGAACTCCTACAGGAGAAACATCTTTTGCACTTGCCTTTGGTATCGGAGCAGTCTTGCCCGCGGAAGTGTCGGTCCCTACCCCGCGCATGCAGTCTTTCGACCAAGCAATTAATGAGGAGCGGCTTAGGGCTAAACTTGATCTCTTGGAAGAAAGGAGGGATTGTGCTAGCATCCGGGCTGAAGCATATCGGCGAAAGGTCAAGAAGTTCTATAATGCTAAAGTGAAGCAGGTAACTTTCCAAGTTGGTGACTTGGTTCTCTGGGAGAACAAGTTCCAAGGAAATAAGAGCCGAACCGGGAAGCTGAACACCAATTGGGAAGGACCGTATATCATTAAAGAGATTGTAAGACCGGGGACATATTAGCTTACAAAAATGGATGGGCGAAGCCTTAAACGCCCATACCATGATGAACATCTACGGAAGTACTATCAATAAAATTGATTACTTCTTTGAAAATTATCGTTTTTTTCTTGTTACCTTTTTCTTTTATAGGAAAGAGAACAATGAATATGAAGATTGCTAGAAATGCCTAACACAATGGAGATTCGCATACAAAAAGGAATAACAACTTCGATCTCATAGAAAGCCAGATCGATCGTCTACTTTTAATAGGATCATACCGATCCGATGCATCGAGCTTCGATCTCATAAAGAGCCAAAAAAGCATCGATAAACCATATCGGTTCCAAAAAAAAAAAAAACATCGATGGACCATAGCGGCCCTAAAAGTATCGATGAACCATACCTGTTCCAAAAAGCATCGATGAACCATACCGGTTCCAAAAAGCATCGATGGACCATACCGGTCCCAAAAGCATCAACGGACCATACTGGTCCCAAAAGCATCAACAGACCATACCGGTCACAAAATGTCAACTGGCCATATCAGTCCCCAAACGAAGATGACCACACCGGTCCTATATAAAAAGGCCATACCGGTCTACTACAATGCAATGGGTCATATCGACCCTTAGTGATATATTTTCATGACAGTCAAAAGTTACCCAAGCAAAACAAATGTGCATGCCCTCTCGAAGAGACTATGCCAATGTAAAAGAGAAGGGAAGAGAGAAAATGAGGAAGGGTCATTTTTCAAATTAAAGTATAAGAAACATAAAAAAAAAGAGACATTTCAGAAGATGAAAAGGCTAAGCTGATAAAGGATACACATTCAAGAGAAACAAATTAGAGGGAGTTGGAGAAAAGTAGAAACAAAGAAATACAGTTTTCATTCCCCAAAAGTACAAAAGTACAGACAGAACACCCAAATTAAGAAGAATCGAATGATTCTTCTTCACTGGAGGAACTCAGCACAGCAAAATCCGATGGCGGGCCAGGAACAACTTGAAGCGTGTGAATTTTCTGACAGCCATCCCATTCAAGGATATGGACTTCGAAGCATCCATCTGAGCGAAGAACGAATACGAGGAGGTCCCCTTCCTCTAATCGATGATCGGATACAAAATATGGCCACCCTTCAGTAAATTTAGCCTCTCCCATCTCTCTGAGGCCGTCTAATGTTACCTACCAGAAATGGCCACTTGGTCCTCATAGCATTATGGGCCCGTTGACGACAGATGTCATTCGTTCATGAAAGGATCGAGGAATCCACAGATCGCGAGTATGATCGCCCGGAAGGAAGAACTTGTAGAAAGAAGGGGAGTTGTTGTTAACCATATCGTTCAAGCTAGCTGTTTGTGAAGGACCAACGCCCCCATACCTCCCTTTTTATACTATCTTCGAAGGAAAGACAAGGGAGAGCGGTTGACATCTAGACGTATTTAAGCGCCTAAATTAATGGTGACTCCTCGATTGAAAATAAAGTTTATGAAGACGATTTAAATCCCTTGAGTCGTTCTTATGAAAAGACGCGTCGATCTCTTGAAGCGACGTCAAAAAGGGAATATAGTTCCAAGACGTATGGCAAATTCGTATTATTCATAGAAAAGGATGCATTGAAGCCTCTCAGAAATAACTGTCAAAACAAGGAGATATCCAAGCAAGATTGACTAAATCGAATCGCATGAAACCCGAAACAGTAGAATATCATAGGAGGGATCTAATTCCTTAAAGGAAGCGAATAAACTTTGACTCATGTGATTAATGAAGCGATGACTAAAAAGTTCAAGCGACAAAAAGACAAATGATAATACCGTACAGTGTATCGGACCTAATATCCGAAAAAAGATATGTTACAAAAACAGTTCAATGATAATGTCAAGGAATAACGTCCCAGTTTTCTGGAGGGTTGTCAATTACTGGACCCCCGCAGGCCCTCTCCTCTGGACTCAACTTTTCCCAAAGTTCTCGGATATATGAAGTGTAAGGTTCACTATGAGGTCCCAAAATAGGCATTGATCCAGCTCCAGCTTCATAATTCCTTGGCAACTTCTTAACCTATTTTATCAACTCAAATTTTCCGTGAGCTTTGATCTCTTCACGAGCGGCCTCCGCCTTAGCTCCACAGGAGGTTATCAAGTCGATCAAAGAATATCGGGAAAAAACAAGAAACAAAGAGAACATTTTACCTATATGGGGACGTTTAGCCCTTAAGATCCGAAGGCAGGATTAGAATCCTGCATCTCTAAAGTCAGCAGAAACTAGTTCAGCAATGCCCACGATTTTAGGTAAGTCACTCCTTCACAAAAAGAAAAAAAAAAGAGGGTGGTCAAAAGGAAAAGGCACACTCACCTGCCTTTGATCCATGCTTTGAAGACTCTTCAACCGTATCGCAAGGAATCGCATCGGATACGGGATCAATGGTGGTTTCTCTTTCTAAGGACGAAAGAAAAGAAAATGAAATGCTAACCATAGAAATAGCAAAAAAGTAAAAACAGGAATAGAAAAGAAGATTCTAACCAACACCGGCACTAGCAGTGGCCTCATCTTCCCTTGATTGTTCAAAAGGAATAACCGCGAGCTCATTGCCAATCGATGAAGAACTGATGAATCCTTGCGCCGTTAAAGGATCCTCTTTACCGGTCGCCTCCGATGAACCAAATGGATCAGCGATCGAAACCGTTTTATCAACCAAAGAACCCGGTCTGTCGACGGTGACGGTCTTCGTGGCTTGCCCGCTTGAAGGATTGGAGGATTCATTGGAAGCGACGATCAATGCTAATTCTTCAACAACCCTGTCGACAACGGCTTCATCGATGGTTGGTTCATCTTCACCAGCGGCAGGATCATCTAGTTAGACAAAATTTAGAACAAGAAAATCTAGAAAACCCTGAGAAGATGGATAAAAATAAAGACACGAAATCGCGCACCTTTGAGATTAGCTTCTTCGTTTTCAGAGAATGGAGATGATGGTTGTCCTCGACATTTTCTAAAATATTCCTCCACCGTATCGGCATAACTCAAATCTCTAAAAATGATGGAATGATCAGCAGATTGGAGGTCGCTGAACATTTTGTGAATATCTTCTCCAAGTTTTTGCAGTTCATCCTCAGAAATCTCCCCTGCACCCTCTGTCGACCCTTTAAAAGTCTCGCCTTGGGTCTCCAGTTCATTGATTCTCTCTCTACTTTGTCCCAGTTAAACGCTTCCGACATGACGCTGCATCGGGCTAGGGCCCTATCTCTTTGGCGGAATTTACGCCTCTTACCTTCAAGGCGTCAAATAGAAGCGATGCAAGCGAAGCTAATTTTACGTTAAGAACACTTTTCTCGATTTTTATAGCACGGACCTCATCTTCGGCGCCCTTCGTTCTCTCGCTTTAAATGGCATTCTGCTCCTTCAGAGAGGTGTTGGATTGCCTAAGAGAGGCATTTTCTCCCGCAACATTTGATAAATCCGCAGAAAGTATTTCCTTCTCTTTTTTAATCTTCTCAAAATTCCGCAACAGAGCAGAAGCGTTCTCTTCCGATGATCGAATAGATTCTCGAAGAACATTGCATTCGCGTTCGAGTACTTTGGTAGATTCTTCAAATTTCTTACATTTCTCCAAAGCCTGTTCCGATTCATCAGCCATCTTAATGATTACTTCATCCTTGCGAAGCAGCTCTTTCACCAATCGAGCATTTTCCGTCTGCATTTTCTCTAAACGAGCAGAAAAATCAAAATTCTCCTTCTTTGCACATTTATCAATTTGGTCAACCCATTTGAGAGACTGCAAAGAACGCGCAAACATGAGTTTTGGGGGAGATAGAGAAGAAAACAAGTGAGAACCATCCCATAAGAACTTACTGAAGCCAAGCTAAGGCGAAGGGGCCCCACGGATCTAGGACCACTAAATTGATTCACATGGACATCAACTCTTTCACCACCCCAAGCGCGTACGAACTCGCCGATAGAATGATAATCAATAGGCAGAATAGTATCTCGACGATTGATCCGTTTGCGATCTTTAGCTCCGGATGTTCCAGAATCAGTTCTAGAGACCTCTTCGTCAAATACCCGACCAGCAATACCTTCTATTGAAAGGACATTATTCGGAAATCCTTCATAAAAATTCAACGGAAGAAATAAGAAAGAAGGGAGGGAACATAAGCATGCCTGGAACAGGACGAGTGTTGGCTGCCTCTTTCCTTACCAAAGATAACCGTTCTCCTAATTGGCCAGGAACAAAGACTCGATCCGTTTCAGCAGTTGGAGGAGTAAGAAGAGGCCCGCATCCAAAGAAGTAGGCGGGAGAGCTTCAGGGATCGCGATGGAACGATCGGAAGCCGTCGAACAAGCAGGGGCATTCCCAATGTCATCATCATCGATCAATACTGGTTTCCTTCTCTTGGAAGTGGTCGATTCAAGAACTGAATGGGAAGAGTTACTTTCTACAGATGTTTCTCTGATTGAATATTCGATTCGCCGATCAGCACACGGAACATCGCGGCTCCTCTTATCGGGTGCAGTTGGCTCATCGCCTAAAGGTTGTCCCCTTTTCCTCGATGACGATCTTTTCGAAACTTCTTTTCCCTTGGTGGCTCCAACATCGGCTCCAACGGTAGATTTCGGGAGACTTGCCTTAACTGTAGTCTCCTTACCACGGTCATCGGAGGTTCTCTTTTCTGGGGGGTCCCACTGACTACCTGACCCCTGGTCTTTGAGAGAGCTTTCTCCTTCTGTTTTTTAGCTCGAGAAATGGCTCTCATCCTATCGGAGATATCGACTCCTTTAATGGGGAAGGCATTTCTTTATCTAACAATTGAAGAGGAGAAGGATGTTAATCCTAGGAATAATAAACCAATGAGACGATAAATAATATGAGAAATCCTACTAGTGCCCCTACCCATAGCAGAATATAACCCGTTCTCGTGAAGTAGCCGATCAGTTAAAAAATCATTAAGGGGGCCAAGACGAAGCCCCTGTAACCTCTTCAATATCTTCATTTCTTCGGAATCAGGTTTTTCCCTATTAACTATGTAGGTCCGAGGCACATCCCACTTAATGGAAAAGCCCCAGTCCTCGCTGCATGAGATAAAGAAGAACTTGCTCTTCCATTCTTTGATGGAATCAGAGATAGAGCCCAAGAATTGCCTACCTTGCCTGGCACAGAAATAATACCAGTCTGTGTTTCTATCCTTGTTCAGGCCGAACATAAAATTGAAAAGATGAACGGAGGGCACGAGATTGTTTTGAGACAATACTATCACAAAGTCACATAGAATCCTCCAAGAATTAGGAGACAGTTGAGAAGGGCACACATTGTAAAAATGAAAAATATCAATGAAAATTTGAGGAAAAGGAAGCCTAAGTCCAGCAAGCAAAGCATGGTAGTAAACTACCAAGTCTCCTTCATGAGACGGTGAACATGCCCGTTCCATCGGAGCGGGGATTCTATAACTAAAAGGAGGGATGGATAATCTATAATGACTCACAAGCTCCTCAATCATGTCCCCTGGGAGTATGTTGGCATAAGAATTTGAGCAAGCTCCAATTTTTTTCGATTCAATTTTGTTCTCAGATGACGAAACAACATCAGAAGGAGAAACCTCAGGAATAGTTCGAGATCCCATACCTGCGATAATACACTCTCTTGATAATCAGAACTCTCAGAAAGGAAGAAGAAGGTCTCGTGTGCAAATTTCAAACACAAGATAATGGGAGGAACACCATGCTTGACAAGGTTTGAAAAACCCCTCCAATTGCTTCGATTGTGAATCTTCTACAGAGTGCAAAATCGGTTTCGACGGTCGTGATTTTTGACACGTGGAACGAGGAACGGTTACCCATCATTACCTTTAAAGATCCCATATCGCTAAATACGTCTTTTTATCCTTCCTTGGGAGCGGAGCCCAAGGATGAAACGACGGGTAATAAATGATCCAAGAGGAAAAGACCCAATTACCCCTCAGGAACTTACTCCCAAGATTTCATAAAGTGACTTCATCGGAATCTTAGGAATTATCATTATACAAAATACGTGCAGATAAGTTTGAAAAAGAACAAGCAGCTCGAGAAGATATTAGAAAGGAGAAATCACTTGTTGAAACCATTGTATGCTTAGCTCATCGCAAGCATACTTGGGGGGGACTTGTGATAGGGAGAAAGATAGTAAGACACGTGGGACATATCAGAACTGACCACGTGTCAACATCATAGGGCCCCTCATCAAGACTGAGCCAGCTCATGCTGGATTGGCTCGTGACGTTTTAAACCAAACTATTGTATCACACCGGATCGGCCACAGTTTATATGGATAAGATTGTTCCGATAAGCTGTTAATACAACACATATCGGAACTAGACTCCAATCTGTCACACCGGAAGCGCTCTTTACCGTTTCCATGCAGAATACGTTCCACCTCATCGACATACCTCCAGTCCCTGCAAGACCTTCTAGAAGGATTACAGCTGTCATCCAGCTCAGCACTTAGCGGAACTCATCTGGAGAGTTGCTTAACGATTTAGCACGTGGCCTCATTTAATAAGGCACGTGTCGCAATTTCAAGCTTCTTCTCCAAGCTACCGAAGCCTATAAAAGGCAGTGACCCCCGCTCATTCAGGGGCAGAACATTAGAGACAGCGAAGCTCTGCTTCACTGGGAATTGATCCACTCTTTTAAATTTCCACTTTGTAAAATGGCCTTCAAGGTCAAGATCAATAAGAATTTCTCTCTTTTCTCCGTGGTTTTTTCCCTATTAGAGGGTTTTCCACGTTAAATCCTCACCTCAATATCTTGTGTGATTGATTCCTCTTTTATCTTCTCGTTGTTCAAATCCTTACAAATCAAACAAATTTAACAGTTGACTTGGAATTGGGGTTGATCTCGAGGCAAACCCATTTTCATAGTTAACACCAGGTATATTTTCTTCTTGCTACCGGTGGATATATAGTTGTAGCGTCTAAATGAGGTCATTGAAATCTCTATGCTCTCCTTGCTAGCTTGCTTGTGAACTTCTCTCATTATTACCTTTTGTGGAGTTAAAATCCCCTCTTATCAACCAAGCAACCTGCCGTATATGGCTGGCCCCTTTGATTTCCTCCCAGAAATCGTTCTTCCATGCTTTTTCACATGATTCGTAGACTGTTGTGTAAGTTCTTTTGACATTCATCGATCTATCTTCCAGTATAATTGTGATGAAGAACACTCATATCTGGTTGGATACTAGGTTGAATCTTGTGCTTTTCCATCCAATACAACATCCTCCTCTTGTGTTGCTAGCAAGTAAAATTAATCTTCCATCATACAATGTACCTCCTATGGTTTTCCAGGTATTATCGTTTAATACTTCGAGTTTTGTCATTTATAGACAACACAATTCAGCGTTGTGTCATTTGGAGGAAATCTCCTACTAGATATTGTTTCTTCTGTTTTCCTAATCCTCTTATATTCCACGCTATAAATTTCATGGGTAACCTATCTCTAGCCCTGACTATGTGCTTAGTTGCTTACCAAGTGCCTTTTGCTATTGTCCAGTTCATGTAATTATCTTATTTGATTAAAGAGCAGGTGGTCCTGGTTAACCTCTATTCCTACTTGTGTCGTTGTCGTGATGAGGTCCCTATCTAGCCAAGCATATAAAGTTAGTGGTCGGATGGAACAACAAGATTAATATAAAAACTTAATAATCAAATGTCATAGTGATAATGTATATTAAGCACTTGGTGAAAAATATAGTAGTCTACTTATGTTTAATATTTACATACAATCTAGAGACTAAAAAAGGCATTTTTTTTAGCATTTCTGCTGCTTATTACCTATAGTCAAAAAAATGTGTTATGAATTATTTAACTAAAAAAACTGAAATAAACCCTAAATTTTAAAAAAAAATGCGTTATTATATATGTTCTATCTAAAATTTATTGTAAACAACCAAATACTCCAAGTTCTCTATATCGGCTAAGGGGGCGTTCACTTGGGGGGAACTGGTTGGGGGAAGTGGGGAAGTGGCCCACTTCGGCCACTTCGGACGTTTCTTTCGTCGGAAGTGGCACTTCGGCACACTTCAGGGAAGTGAGCACTTCCCTAAATTTGCACTAGATGCACTTCGGTTCTTTTTCAACCGAAGTGACCGAAGTGGACTTAGTATATAAGCCCACTTCGGCCACTTCGGCCAACGATCGAGAACTCTCGACTTCCCATCGAGAACTCGTCTTCAACCCTAGAACCACCAAGAAGCTCGTGATTTCCGACTCCACCCCTTCGAATCTCCTTCGTCTACCCCCATCCCGCCTCCAACCCTCGAGATCTCGGGCATCTACTCCCATCCCGGCTCCAGGCGTCCGAATCCCATCTCCAGGCATCCGAATCTCATCTCCAGCTCTAGAAGCAGCCGCCGGAGTGTTGAGGGCTCATCCCGTCTCCAGATCTAGAAGAAGCAGCCTCCGGATCCAGTTTCAGGTTCTCTTCCTTCTCTCTTTCTCTCTCCCTCTTTTCCCCTCTCCCTCTCACGCTCTCTCTTTGATTGAGATGTTTTTGGGTTTAAGGTTTTACTGGAGCTATTGCACCTTCTTCAGAGCTCATTGATCCAATACCCCCAGTCATATTTGTTCTCACAAATCCAAGATGAACCCTGTGATGCAGAATGTCGGAAACTTCTTCGTTACTATCCTTGTGTATGCATTTATACCCATTTTGGACACTTTGTAAGCAGATAAACCAATTGGCCATCCATTTGATTCCACTTTTCCTACTTTGAAATCATCACGTAAAACCCTTTCAGCTTCATCCAATCCTTCTCCAGTTAATCCATATGCATCACTTTTAATTGTTCTCATAATCCTTTTTATTCAAAGATATCTTGAACAATTAAACAATTCTTGTCGACTTTATGTTCTATCCAAATGAAGACATCGTTATACTGAATCTTATAAGAAAAGGTATATATTATCAACCTATGTAATTAGTATATAACTATTAGAATTGGTAATGATCTTTGCTGTATGTGCTACCTCTAAGTTTCCCAAATTGGAGGATACATTCACAATTCTTGGTAGATCTGATAATCGAAGCAGTGGAATGAGTTCTTCGGTTACCTTGGTGCCATAATAGTTTATGTTCAGACATCCTTCTGCCTTCTCGTATGTCTCTGTTAACAAAGAGGGTCTCTTGCGCAGCTTATAGCTTCTCTATCCTGAAGCATTTCATTTTTTTAGTATAACTGTTAACTTCTAATACTAATTAAGAAGTCACTCTACAATCTACATCTAATGGTATGAATTTCATTTTTAAATCAATAAAAAGACCTTGAGTTTTATTACCTCAGATTTCTCAGATTTCTCTTCTTCTTCTTTTGTGCAAGAATCTAAATCTTGAGGTACTGCAACATGTCCACCAACTCCTGCATTGTTTATCTGCAGTTGAATTAGAATTATTGATAATTACTCAAATATCAACTGTTCCCTTACTTCCAAACAGATATAGATTTAAAGTAATCGATTTTGCTCAAAATGTCCTAATTTTCAAATTAGGATTCTCAAACAAAGGTTTGCTTTCTAAAGTTTGTTGAATATTGAATGATGGAGTCTATCATCATAATATTTATAATGACAAGAGCTTTTTTCGTGAGTTGCTTCGTTTGGCTCTACATTTGTTTAGCAATCAAGCTTGAAGAAGTGAAAGTTCATCCATTGGAAGTAAGGAATTGTTCAAAATATTTATGGTTTTTGGATTTTGTCAAACATTACTGCTATTTTTAATGATTGAAGTATGTAAATGTTTTTGGATTCAAGATATTTATTGTATTTGGTTATGATTCACAATATTTATTGTTTTTGGATACGATTAATATGATCACTAACTAATAACATGCACTTGATAATTAACTTTGAGGATTTTTTTTATAACAGGAATAAAACAGAGATGATGATTGTGCTATTTGTGTTTGGTTGATAGAATAACATGAAAATAAACCAGAGAATAGAATGAGAAAAACTGCAAACTTGTTGCATAAGGAGATGTTTAAATGGCATAGTTTCCTGGTTTGTAATTTTTATTGTTTTAGGGCCATGATCATATATATATAGATGCAGTTAATGAAATGAAAAAATTACTAAAGTCTAATTAAGCAATAATGATTTTGGCACTCTATGCCGATCCTTGACAAGAAGCATCCTCTCTTCAAAGGTCTTAGCATCACAAGGGATTCTAAGCACTCCCTGATTATGAAACCCATACTCCTCTTCAGAAATACAAAGAAGCTCCAACAAGTCTGCATCTCTAATGCATCTCAAGTGGATCATAAACCTCTTGCACTGATCAGCCTCTCCAATTCCCACACTCACTGGAACATAACCCTTGGGAGAAGCCATTATTGATGAAGTGCTCCCTTTACTCAACTTGCTTGCTCTTATCCCCATACTTGAAAATTCTATATCTGATGATCTCTGCTTCAGAGAAGATACATTTATAATTGTTATAGTTTTTATATCATTTACTTCTCTATCAGTATGCATGCATGGTCTTCTTAATTTGCATAGAAAATTCAGAAGCAAAAGGGACGGCAGTGATTAGGTCTTAATTATCCATCATGAATTTACAACTATATATACATCATATATACAAGCAAGCATATGATCAAAACTATCTAGATTATGTTACAATTATATTTTTTTGTTTTTTAATCACGTATAGCATTGTCTGTTGTTTTCTTTATCGCCTATTCGACTTCAAACTTTACAAGGGATATTTTAGAAAGTATAGGTATATATATATGGAATTTTATTGGCACAAGGAATGGAGAATGATTAATGAGATTATTAAAAGATTGATTGAACAAGTTGCATTCATAGTGATGCAATATAGATTCTTGCCTTAGAACGTACTAGATGATGAAAATATATATATGAAACACCTCCAACTTTATTGAATGGCAAGATTTCTTTAGCTTATAATTAGGACCCACCCCACACTTTGTGGTGTGGTGCCTCATCTTTGGGTTGTTGCCATAATTAGTTTAAACACTAGGATTGTCACCTGATCATAAGATGCTAATTTAGTAAGTCATAAAGCGTGGAGATTAATGCATATCATAATCAACATATCAAGAAGCTTTGGCCATGAAACAGGTGACATATCAGCATTGATCAAATTTCACATAAACCCAAAATTTTAAAATACTATAAAGTTTAATTAGTTCCTGGATTAGATTCATGTTCTTCATTTATAATAAGAATCACTAGTTTGTTTTGTATTTTGACATATTAAAAATGTACAGAATACAAATATTCATACAGTCTGAAATACAAACAGTGCAAATGTGATTAAAATTATTTCATTATGGTTCTCATGATCTGTAATAGTGTACTTGAATACAAAAAATTAATTCTATGTGCACATCGTCTAGGATGGCTGATAGGTTCCTAGACCATGCTATTTTCATCGAGACACCCGCATTGGCCACCGTGGTAACAGTATTTATCATCATGTTGGCTCGACGACAACGACGCAGGCTACCACGAGAGCCTTTACCGTTTAGGGATATCCATAGAAATGCACACATGACACGGATATTGGATGGAGGCATCCATAACTGTGTCGAGTACCTACGGATGAAGAAAGAGACATTTTTCAGGCTATGTTTTGTATTACGCGGGCGTGGCCATCTTACTGATACTATTCACGTGTCTGTGGAGGAGCAGGTGGCTATGTTCTTACATATAGTAGGCCACCATGCAAAAAACCGATCAATGAAAATTGATTTCATTAGATCAGGTGCTACGGTGAGCCGCTATTTTAATGCCGTTCTTCGGGCCATTTGTTCTATCAGAGATGACTTTGTGAAGCAACCAACTGGCACTTCATGTCATCCTGATATAGAATCCAACCCACTTTACTATCCATACTTCAAGGTAAATTTCTTCTTAGTATTCTAATTGGCTAACTCAGTTGTGGATAGAAAATAATATACCATTTATTTTGATTATCCTATAGGATTGTATCGGATTTCTCGACGGGACCCACATACAAGCAAGGGTGCCCATCGAGCTACAAGGTAAATTTCGCGGTCGCAAAGGCATCACCACGTAATGTGCTTTGTCGCTATGCGATCCAGACTTGAAATTTACTTACGTTCTAGCTGGTTGGGAAGGATCAGCAAATGATTACTTGGTTTTGAAGGACGCGTTAGCACGACCTCCACCTTCCGTCCTATATGTTCCCCCAGGTTTAAAACATTCTACCTACAAATTAATTATTACGTTCATACAAAATTCACATAATGATTACGTTCTGGACTTTTATGTTAGGTAAATACTATCTTGTTGGCGCTGGTACACTACAACAACGGGTTTATATCCCCGTGATCGGAAGGTTAGGTATCACCTCGAGAGCAACTTGAAGTGCATAATCGAGGACTCCTGAAGAACTGTTTAACCTGCGTCATTCTTCCCTTAGATCTCGGGTCGAGAGGGCATTTGGGATTCTAAAAAATCGATTTAGGATTTTGGACTCAAGGCCATTCTACCCTTTCTCGACGCAGGTGGACCTTGTCCTTTCATGTGTTGTCCTGCACAACTTCATCAAAGTTGTTGATCCAGAAGACATGCTAATGCAACATGATGTTTCTCTTGAGGATGATCCTACACCACCCCCGATTTTTGTAACCCGGGATCGAGAGGCTGGGATTGAATGGCGAGAGATCAGAGGGAATATGAAAGAAAATATGTGGGCTGTCTACAGTTCCCGAAGAGCTACATGAGCCTTTCTCTGTAGTGTCTAATACATCTACTGTAGTGTCTGTTGTTTGAAAACTCAACAATTTTTTTTGATGTTCGTTTTGTAGTCAATTAATGTTGTATGTGTACAGAATGATGAGTACATCACTGTCATGTTCTTGAACTCCCCTCTCCTTGTTGAATCTTTTGTTGCATCTGAAGTTGGTGGTTCATTTTGTATAGAATGATGAGTACATCACTGTCCTGTCATTTTGTTGAACCTTTTGTTGTTCATTTCAATATAATGTATTGAATTGTTGCTTTAAAAAGTACTTTACACATACTGTATATTGTTGTATGCCTGCATCAACTGCTTTCTACAATGTTGTTGTATTTTTTTCCATCTTTTATAGTTTTATCACCTATTTTTTACTGTCATCTGATGTGGTGGTTAAGCTTTAAGTATAACTGCTACAGAATTATTTTTATGTCACTCAATTAATATATTGTTGTCCTCAAATTGTATTACTGCCATCTTAGTTGTTGTTGTTGTTGTTTATTTTGTTACCATCTTCTAGTCAATTTGTTCTATAGAAGCATCATGTGCACAGTCTGGTACAATTAAAAGGAAAAAAAAACACTAATCACCTGGAAATTCAATCCAAGTAGAACTAATTAGTTTGGAGTTAGAGCTTGAAATATCAGAAGATATCAGATTCTCTCATGTGAGGTACAAGTCCTGCAGCTTGACATCCATTTCAACAAATTAGGATTCCGTCTACACAGTACTTGATAAAGGATTAACCTATTTGCCACCGTGTACGTGCATAAAGAACGAGGAGAATATTGCTTTCAACAAAATGGCCACAATCTAACAACATGAATCATAATAAATGTCACTATGCATGAAAAATTGGATTACATCTGCATTATGTGAAAACTTGACACTAGAAGAATTACCTTCATTATTTCCAAAGTAGAAATTTGACCATGAATCCACAACATAGTTGTAGTAACATCACCAATAGGTGTCCATGCACCACCAAAGATTTCTTTGCTATTACAACAACTTGACACCTAAAAGCACATGGCATTGGATATATAAAGCGGTGAGACACTACAGGGACATTATTTTTACTCAAGCAAGATTGACAGATGTTAGCACCACATGAGTAAACAAATCTACAAATCACAGCTCAAATTAGCAAGGGTGACTCAAAAGCATCAATCTACTAGCATAAGATCATAAAATAGCAATAACAGCTTAAATTAACATGGATGCCTCAAGAACATCAATCTAATAATTTAAGAACATCATAAAATAGTAATAACTTATTATGTATGGTTTCAGCCGAAGAATTCTTCAGTGGTAAATAAGAACAATGTAGTTTCACTCCATCCTTGGATCCATCTGACTTGTCCTTGGTCCCTGTTTCAGAACAGGTTTTATGACAACTTCTTAGAGGCTGTCACATTGGTAAATAAAGAACAGTGCAGTCTCTGAAATGATTTACAGTACTTTTTTTTTCATGAGTAGATCTTTTATATAGCAACATGTTTTGTAACTCTTGATTCTGTTTTTGTATTTTCTTAAATTTGATCTGATTTGAGTTGAACGTTATTGTTTTGGCAATGTGGAATCCTTGCTTCATTGATCTGGCTTCCTTCATGCAAGCTGTCAGCACATATATTAAAGTCACCTGGATTCTTAGTTATAAGCAACAGTAAAACTTTATGTCTTACTCTTCATGAGTTGTATAATAATAGGAGTTGTCTCCAGGGTTGTATAATAGAAACTTTATGTCTTACTCTTCATGAGGTTAGAGGTCGATTACTTTCGGAAAAGAAGCATAAATGTATATGTTACGAATTATCATTTGTGGTTGTCTTGGAAAAACTGATCATCACTCTAATAATTGAGCTGTCTCAATTATTAAGGATGAAAAGTTTGACACAGTAAAACTTTAAACTCTTCCATGAGTTGGTTGACAGAGAAGTAAAATGGTTGCATGTTTCAGTATTTCATAAATAAGAAAAAAATACTATGTTCATCTTCTTAAATTACTTGACACTTGCATAACAGATCAAATTTTAAATCAGATCAGATTTAAAATTTGAACTGTACTAATCAAAATTTTGAACTGTACTAAACATTTTGAACTGTACTAAACATTTTGAACTGTACTAATCAAAATTGCCCATGCATAATATATATGACAGGAAAATGGCAGCTGCAGCTTCAGAATCATCTTCGAAGAAGCGTAAAGGTACACCAAACAGGAGGTGGACAAAAGATATGGATGATGTCCTTATTCCTTGCCTTGCAGAGCAGGCGAAAGCCGGAATGAAGGTTGATAAATCTTTTAAGCGGGTTGCTTTCGTGGAGGCAGCAAAGGTAGTGAACGACAAAATCACTGGTTCGAATATGGATGCAGACAACGTAGAGAATCGTTTGCGCACCCTTAAGATTAAGTACCAAGAGCTGAAGAAGGTTATGGCACTCAGCGGTGTTGGATGGAACGACAGCAGCAAAATGTTAGTGCTTGAGGATGAGTCGTATCGCACATTTGTCGAGGTATATGAGCTAAACTCTTTCATTTTAATATTTGTGGGTATATTACAACTTAATCTCGACTGATCTTCAAATTTATAATGCTTTATGAATTATCAGTCGCATCCTAAGGCGAAGGACCTGCTGAACAAACCGATCCCTCACTATGATGACCTCCGGATCGTATGTGGTGATGATCATGCCACGGGTGAGTTCGCTCGTTCAATATTCGACCGGTTTGGATCTGATGAAGCAGATACTGAAGGCAACAATGAACCTCCTACAGAATATGTTGAGCCTGAGCCTGAGCCTGAGCCACTTGAGCCTAACGACCAGCGGCGGAGTTGCCAAGGAATACTTCATCTACTACTCTGCAAGAGGTGGTCATGCTTCTAGGATGAGTAGCGATAACTTTTGGTGGAGCACTTTGGAGAGAAGTTTGATCGCTTATCATACTCAATTGAAGGGGCCAAAGCAAAGCCTTGGAAGGACAGGTTATCTGATGCTTTGTGGAGCATGGAGGGCTATAGTGATGAGGATTTGGATATGGTGTTCGAGCTTTTAAAAACGAAGAAGAAGCTTGCTGAAAACCTATATTTGAGGAAACCATCTCTGAGGAAAAAGTGGCTTGATAACTTCATTGCCGAGCAAAGAGGTTCTGGGTAGTGACATGGATATTCTCTGGACATGTTTGTGTTTTTATTTGTGTGAAGACTTCTTTATATTCTCTGGACATGTTTGTGTTTTTATTTGTGTGAAGACTTCTTTATTAAACCATGTAGTGACAGTTTAAATTTTAGGGTTTTTGTATGACTGTCTCAACAGGGAAAACATGTTTGTTGCTTTATTTTCAATGGAGATGTTTGCTGTTTATGGAATTTAATTAGGTCCTTCTTTAGTTTGATGGTATTTTAAATATTTATAGAAATGAACAGGAGATTTTTACTTTGTTGAACAGGAAACAAGGAAAGAAATTTAATTTCATTTTATGGATTTTAATTTCACTTATGTATGTTGAATGAACAGGAGATTTAATTAATCACATGGCTGTGAATGGTTGTGTGTGCTGACCTTATTGATATACATTTCAGGTTTGTTGAAACTTTAGAATTGTGATATTGCAGTTATGTATGCATCCCTCTTGCGGTTGATCCATGGACTTGCTGATGCGTTGAAGCTGGGGAACAATTCTGAATGTCTTTATATAATTTTGAACAATTCTGAACCATGGCTTATGGTTTGTTGGTTAGATGATCTCATTGATATGATTTTGAATGTCTTTATATAATAAAACCAAATCTAACTTCTCAAATTCATCCAAAATTTTTAATACAAAATAGTCAAACAAAAACATAACAAAAAATAATAAGTTTAAAAAAATTAAAAAATATTAATAACAATATAATGATAATTAAAATCAATTTCTTATTAAATCACTTCTCAATTTTTTACTTCCCTCACTTTCGTGGAAAAGAACACATTACCGAACTGCAATCCGAACTGATCCCACTTCCGAGGAAAGAACACTGTAAGTGGAAGTGGGCACTTGATGCCTCTTCACTTCTAAGGGTGGAAAATGAACACCGTAAGTGCACTTCAAATTTCACTTCGAACCTCCAGACTTCCACCCACTTCCGTCCACTTCCCACTTCCGAGCAGTTCCCCCCAAGTGAACGCCCCCTAAATCTTCAACTACATGATGTATTCGTCTCTCCTAGGGAGTATATATATATAATACTCTTTACTTTTTGAGTTCCTGTTAAATGTTTAAGGTTACATGCACAGAGTTTTTTTTTATATATTTCTTTTGGTGAGTGGACATTATAGTTTAAATTTGAAGGTCAGATCAGATCCAAAGTTAACATTCAGAAAATCTAGGATTATTGGGTTCAAATAATAATAATAATAATAATAATAATAATAATAATAATAATAATAATAACATTTGAAAGAATGAAAATCCAAAGAAGAAATTAATAGTGAAAAATGAAAAAGTGTGGTGTGGTTGGACAAGTCTGAGAACTGTGTCTGCAGTCGTTTCACAAGTTCCAATCAATCAGTGGAAGTGAGAAGAGATGTTTTAAGAGGACAAAGAAGCAAACTGAAAGTGAAGAACAAATATACTCCTCTCCACTCCACTCCACAACAACTCAGTCATACATAATACTCTCTCTTTCTCTCTGTCTACTTCTCTTTATCCAACTGACACCACCCGTACGTACTCTCTTCCTACTACCCGGACCTCATCTCCTCTCATCTCATCTCATCTCATCTCATCTCATGCACCTTCTTTTGTCTTTAATGCTCGTCTCATTCTCATATATCCACCACAACAACCATCATCTCTTCTCTTTTTAAACAGTACCTTTTTTTAACTTACAATTTTGTTTAATATATAATACTATTTTAATTACTCCATTTAGTTGCATTTACTTGGTTTTATTTATTTATTTATTTATTTATATTATTGATAGAGTTAAAGCATAGTAGTACAAGACCCTAAATAGAGTCCCTCGGGAATCTTAGATGATCTCATGGACCCAGTATACAATACAAGGCGGAAGGACAATATAAGTAGAGCCCCTAATCTAGTCAACCCTAGGGCTCATCTATAGCCCATTAAACTCCCTTAGGCCTATGTTCTCCTCATGGAGTTCTCCTCCGGGGTGGTGTTCTCGAAGTCATAGGTCGGCGGTGTGTCTAGGTCTTCGAAGATGAAAGCCAAGTTTCGTTTCGTGATCATCTCTATCACCATCAATTTTGACATCTTGGACGGATACATTGCATCGAACTAAGAAAATATAAGAAAATCAAATTTTCGGATGAGTTTCATGCAAATATGATGTTTGTCTCAAAAACATATGAGGTTTCTTTCTATGCATATGCTCCAAATTATTAACAGGATCAGTTTTCACCCATTTACTTGGTTTTATATTATTTATTTCTATTTCACTTGTTAAATCAAGTGTTTTTCATGTCACATTTCGAAAGAGCATATTGGAAATTTTATAATTGGGACATCTTATAATATTACCTGAAAACTCTATATAATTCAAGTTTTGGATTTTTTTTTTAAACAAATTAGCTAAATGAATTAATCTGATTTAGCCAAAGGTCTCTTAATTACGGCCGGCAGATCCTCCGGCTCACGGAAAACTAACCAAGGTTCAATCTCCTCCTAGGACCGAGGTGAGTGCATTGTGTGGGTTGCCCAGTGGGTGTGGCCCACACACACACGGATACCTCTGTGTGGGATTGGTAGTCACGGGCGGTAAAGAAGAGCTGGCCCTGACCCCGGTGATGCCACTCGATGTATCCCATGGCGTCAAGTCATGCCCTGGAGTGAAACCCGTGATAGTCTGATCCGTGCACGTGTCCTATCTTGAATATAATGGGGTTTATCCCCTTGTTCAAAAAAAAAAAAAAAATTAATTCAGTTTATTTTATTTATCAAAATATAAAACTAATCTCCTCTTTGCCATTTTCCACTTCAGCGGTAAGCTCACCAGTACAGTGAGCACACCTCATCTCAAACCCCTTATATACTCACCACCAACTCCACATTCCAGTCTACAGTCTACACACAAACAATGAGCCGACTAAAGCCAGAGCCAGGCATACTAGAGAAACACCCTCCTCCACCACCACCACCGCCGCCGCCGCCGCCGCAGCTGGAGGGAATAGCGGCAGTGGTGGGCTACTACGTATTGTTTGGTAACAAGCAGCATGAAGAAGATGAAGCCAGGAAGGTGGCAAAGGCGACATTAATGGCATCTCCAACGTCAATGGATATTGGAAGTTCAAGTGATCAAGCAGTGAAGAACTACAGAGGCGTGAGAAAGCGCCCGTGGGGGAGATGGTCTGCCGAGATACGTGACCGTGTGGGCAGGTGCCGGCACTGGCTCGGCACTTTCGACACCGCCGAGGACGCAGCCAGAGCCTACGACGCAGCAGCCCGGCGACTCAGAGGCTCCAAAGCTCGCACCAACTTCCCTTGTTCTCTCTTCATCCCAATCCCATCAACAAGTGTTTCTAGTAGTGTTTCTCTTTCATCTGATAAAAGTAATGCAAAGGTTAGTAGTGGTAGTGGTAGTGGTAGTGGTAAGAGAAAGTGCATTAGAGTGAGTTCATTATCACAGTTGTGCACTTCTTCGTTTTCATCTTGTGTTGAAGGTTTGTAAGGGAGACAAGAAGGGCAGTTGGTCAACCATGAACCATGCATGACTTGGAATCTGTTAACTTCTTAATTTTTCTAGCTTGTGTTTTGTGGTCTTCTTTCTTTGTTTAATGGAATAGAGGAATGCTTTGGTATATGTTGCTCATCGATCTTGATGATTAACATAGAGATTAGAAATATCACAATTAAGAGAGAGATAGAGTGAGAGGGAGAGCTTGGAAATAAATGATATATACTTTGAGGTGTGTTACATAAAGGTCACATGAGATAGATGGGAGGTGTCAAAAGGTGACAAGGAGTAGATCACCTTTTTGTGATCTTTTCATATCTAGAACAAATGATGCCTTTTATGGTCATTATCATTCTACGTAAAACAAGCAAAAGAACTCAATAAAATATAAAATCATGGACAGAGGGACAGAGAGAGAGAGAGAAGGTGATTTGATGGGAGTGTTGAGTGTGAATGATGAAAGGCTAACCTCATATTGCATTCATGCGTGGAGATATATAGAATGAAGGGAAGGAGGTCCTTGTAGTGATCTCGCATGAGAGCTTTAAGTATCTTGGGACAAGACCCAGGACTTTGGAGGGACAGAAGTTATGTAGTGACCCCAATCACCTTGTCTTTCTCTTGATGTTAATGATAGCTAGGTTTGTACATGGGCTAGCTGTATAGCTAATGAGATCGATAATGGTATTAAAATCATACCATGATGATGAATAACCACGTTTGATTTTCAGTACTGTACCTTTCACCATTTGATGCAACAGTGAAGCTCTATGAGCTCAATCACCTGTTGGCTTCTGGTTAATTTGTATCTTTTATACAACAGATGATCTTGCAAATACCAATAAAGATTCAGTATTTACAACACTGGCAACTGCGTTTGTAAGGGTTTTTTTTTAATAAAGAATTAGAAAATATGACAAAAATGATATGGATGAAGTCCAAAACCGAGAAAGATCTCCTAAAAGTTGAGACCGAGTTCCAGAGAGTCGAAGCCGACCTCCAAAGAGTTGAAGCCAAGTTGTAGCTTTTGGCTTGTTGTGAAGACTTGGCTGAGTTTAGATGTGAAGACTTGGTCAAGTTGAGATATTGTGAAGACCTTCTGAAAGTTGGACCGAGTTCCAGAGAGCCGAGGCCAACCTCCAAAGAGTTGAAGCTGAGTTGTAGCTCTTGGCTTGCGGTGAAGGCTTGGCCAAGTTGGCATGCTATGAAGATTTGGCCGAGTTGAGATGCCGTGAAGACTTGGCTGAGTTGGCTTGTTGTGAAAACTTGGCCGAATTGAGATACTGTGAAGACTTTACCGAGTTGAGGTGTAGTGAAACAGGGAGCCAACTCTGAGCTCCTAGCATAAAGAAGACTTAGTTGAGTTGAGGTGCAGTTAAGCAGGGAGTCGACTCCAAACTCCTGGTTTGTTGAAGACTTGGCAAAGCTGATCAAGTTGTGAAGTAGAGAGTTTTTAACTCATGGGAAGTAATGAGCCGAGTTGGGTTGAGCTAGAAGCTTCTAAAAGCTTCTAGAAAGAAGGCAAGCTAGAAAAAGAAGGTGGAAAAGAGAAAGAAAAGAATGAGGAAAAAAGAGAGAAAAAAGGAAACAAGAACAAGAGAGAAAGATGAGCGTTCCAACGCCAATTTGATCTCCATTTTCAAGAAGACAAGTGTTGCTCTTTATTAGATCTTTGAAAGAATTGGATTACTTGAGCTTTAGTATTCAAAGCCTGTATCTTCTTGGATAATTTCCTTCTAAGTGTATTGTTAGTGCAAATGCACATATGTTGGCATTACTTGACACCACCACGATGATGACATGACACATACTGATGTGGCAAGGTTGACAAAACAAGGGAGTTGACCAAGTCAAGACAACAAGACAGTTGACAAGTCAAAGGCATGAGGTCAAGACATGGTTGACAAAGGCACAAGTCAAAGCATGGAGGACGCTACATAGTAAGGCTACACTTGACATGCATGGAGAAGATATTTACTAGGAGCGAGCTTGATGCAAGCCAACTTGGCAAGGGATTTCAATATACTTGGCAGCTGGATTGGAGATATGATTTGAAGTACAAGCTTGGCTTGGAATGTATGCTGCATTGATTTAAGAGCTATTATGTGATTGGAGATTTCATGCAAGTGATTGCATGCTCAACATATTTGATTGAGAGTTGAGTTGAAGACTTCATGCAAGCATCATCAAAGGTTGACTGAATCCAAGCTTGAAGACTACATCAAAGGGTGATTGATTGTAGATAGCATGCATGCCACATATGGAGAAGAATGATTGAAGCCTTGATTGGAAAAGCTTCATTGAAGATGCCATGCAAATTGATTAGGCAGCTTCATACAAGTGGCCATGCAATTGAGATTTGTCATGCATGAGATTGCATGCTAATTGGCTACAGAATCTCAGCTGAGTTGGTGATTGATTAGAAGCCTAGAATGCAGCTGATTGGAAACCAGATTTGGCGTATGAAGAGTGATTCTCAAGGTGCTACATTGAAGCCAAATCAAGGCCATATTTGGTAAGCAAATATGGTGGATCAAGACAGGCCAAACCAGTTTTGGAAGATGATTGGTGGAGCCAATCAACAGCTCAACCTTGCATGAAGATGAAGGTTGATTGATGTGTTCGCGCTATGGTGGAGTGCGACCGAGAAGGGCTGAGTACGCGACGGAGAGGTGGATCGGCTAGTTGCGTGTCGGGATCGGGAGGATCTGACGTAGTAGACTCGGAACTCAACCAGGAGGGTTGGAGGTGTGTCGAGGTCGAAGAGGTGCAATGGATGCTGTAGCCTTGGTCAAGTTAGGTCATAGGTCGTATTTGCGGTCGAGGTTACAACTAAGTTTGCAGTAGCCCGGTGGAAGGAGTCCAATTTGGCAAGTCATGAGAAAACTAAAGGTGGGAAATTTGGCTGAGATTGTTGTGATAAGGCGTGAGAAGGGGAGGCGTCTATATAAGACCGTGGACTCACGAGGATTAGGGTGTCTTGAGCTAGAGTAGTCCTTTGGGAGAAGGGTGATAGTGGACACTTGTTGTAATCAAGGAGTGGAGGTGCTTATGTGTAAGAGAGTGTGTAACATCCCAGAATTTTCTAAGTCCATTCCCGTAAATTTTCAAAATTTCAACTGAGGTTAATTAGCTCCGAAACCAGATTTATTATTTTAACCTCAAGATTTAAGGAAAATCAAAAATTAGAATAAAATGAACCGAAATTCATTCTCGCAACTATGGGGCCGAGAGAGGCCTTAATGGGTCAGGCCAGAGTTATATAGAATAGTTGGAGATGGATGGTCAGCCGAGTTCGATTAAGTAAATCAAAGATTATTTAAATATTAATTAATCCATTAATTAAGTAGAAATATCGGACAAAGTTAGAGTCCCGATAAAAGTCGATCTGGCTTAGTCAAAAGCCGAGATTCGCGGATCTGGGTCGGGAGAGAAAGATGACCCGTGACGCTTACAAATGCTCCGGCAGGTCATGGGGAGGCGTCGACCGGATTCCCTGATCCGGTCAAGAATTATTGATAATTATTAATAAAATAATATTTTTAAATTGTGAGGTGACATAAAGAAAAAGATAAAGTATTATAAAATATTTAAAAGATAATACTTTAAAAAAAAAGAAAAGAAAAAGAAAAAGATAAAGTATTATAAAGTAATTAAAAGATAATACTTTAATTAAAGAAAATAAAAATAAAATAAAAATCATCATCTCTTTAAATCAGAGATGAAAGACAGAGAGAGAGGGAACAGATCCCTCTCTCTCTCTCTCGTGTCTTCTCTCTCGTTCACACGAGACAGCCCCCCCCCCCTTTTGATCGAAGCCTCACTACCAAGACCCACGCCAGCAGAATACCGCTTCCACTCTCAAGCAGCCTACGCTTCTACCTCGGCGCCCGCTGGCCGCCTCATACTGCAGAATCCCAAATGCACACCAACGCGGCGGCCAAATTTCACGCCGGCCACGCCAGGCGCCTTCAGCGTTGCCTGCTGCCGCCCTTCGCCGCAGCATCTTCTCCTCCGCTGGGCGGACCACGTGTTTTCATGCTGGCCGCAAGACGCAGCCCCTGCCGAGTCCTGCAGAAATGGCCGCGGCTACCCAGCCTCCACTTCACCGGGCGTGAGCTCTGGGCCTCATCCCCACCGCCACCTCACAAATTTCCTCCACCTCATAGCTCGGCTGCCACCCCATAGCTCAGTCACTTATCTCATAGCCAAATCCCACCTCGAAAGCACCGCTTCAAGGACCTCATTCACTCTTCCACAATCCAAAAGAGTGAGCCTAACTGAAATTGGGGGAAAACCCTAACTCAATTCATGAAATGGCTAATTTAGGGCCAAGTCCTGAGAATCAGTTTAGGATTTAGGAATTTATTATTGAATGATAGATGAGATACTAGAATCATGAAATGGATGTTTGGTATGCCATGTAATTTGTAGCGTTAATTAAATGCTTAACGTGTGTATGTTTGTAGTAATTCGGGAGCCCTACAAATAGAGGAGGTGTTGCCCGATTTTTCTTGGAAATCTATAGGAGTTAAGAGTTTTATTTGAGATTTAGGGTGTACTTCCATGTTCAGTTACTTAATTAGCTTCGATCTTTGCTTGATATGCTACTTAATAAGTTAGGGAAGTAATAATCAAGTATAATCGAAGGGGAGTAAGAAGTATGGGAAATACGAGTATAATTCGTACTTTCATACCATAGAAGCATGTATTAGTTATAAAATAAGAAAGCATGCTTAGATAGGTTCATATCGTTACCGTATTCTATTTAGTTTAAATTTGAGTACGAGTCAAGAATACGGACATCGTATTTATAGATTTCGTATTTCGATTATCAGGAAAAGGAAAGGGCAAAGGCAAGTCCGCCGCTGCCGAAGGACCGAGCCAGACTTAAACTCGATCCGCATCTAAGGTGAGGGAAATCTACCGCATAGCTAGTTTTACCGTATTTTTATACGACACAGTTTTCAGTTTTAAAAGCATGAACTTCGAGTTTTTATAAAAGTTGTAGAATTTTATAAACCATTTCATGCTTAGTAATCAGTAACAGAAAAGAGAACAGCTACAGATACAGAAAGACTACATTCTATTGAAATACTTGTATAGACCAGAGTGGCTCGTGAAGAGCCAGAGAGTCTGACTGAAGTTATAGAGAGGGTGATTTAATTCTCTTTTCAAAAATAGCGAACTATATGTTTTTACTTCCTTTTATAAAATCAAAACCCCCCTTTCCAATCCCTTTTGGGATGCTCAGTGTACGTATATATACTCAACCTCAGTATCAGATATACTCGTTGGTTGCTGGCCATGCAGTATTGAAGTAGATGTGTAGTCAGAGAATAGTCTTGTGTATCAGATGATGCCGCGTTCCTCGCCTTCTAGAGATAGAGATCATCTCAGAGAGAAAGAGGGCGCAGGTACAGATTACCTAGGGGGAATGTCGGTTTCATATTTGATTCACAAGACAGAGAAACAGAAACTCAGATATGCATTTTTAAGAGAATACATGGATCAATGTTTACTTGCGCAGTATTCAGAACAGTTTTCAGTATTTTTAATTCAGTATTTTCTATTCGTGTTTTACACTTTGCTTTTACTTTACGGCTTTTTTATTATTTTATAATGCAGTACAGTTTATACCCGGCCAGTTGTTGTTTTCACACTCACGGCTCAAGAGCTCAAATTCTCTTCTTGGACTTAATCGCATGCAGACGCGTTAAATGTGGGGGTACTTCTAAAGGTGTCAATGCGATGGCGAGTAGAGGAGATGTCATGGTCGGCTCGACTCGAAGTTTAGATATCCTGTTACCTATCTATGAGTGTTGTGAGATCTATGTTCCAGACAATATTTTATTTGGTCTTGTATAAACAACATCTATCTTTTGAGGAGTTGTTATAATAAGTTGCTTAATTACCTTCCGCTTGTTATTTTTCTCAGTAATTAGCAGAATACAGCCTTAGGTTTAGGGTTCATTCCCTAAATCTGGCTGGTGTGACACCTGGGTCCTGCAAGGGATAAGGGTGTTACAGAGTGTGACTCTTGTACTCCTGTTTTCCCTACACCTTTAGTGATTGTCTTCTCTGGGCATGGCCCCCTAGATGTAGGTATTGTTGCTCGCCGAACCTGCAGAACTAACTCTCCGCCTCTTTGTTGTCTCGTGTGTTTATCATCGAGTGTGTGAATGCCATGAAAAACTTCAAAGGAGAAGAGTGTTACACACGAAGCTTATAACACAAGTTACGACAAGAAGACGACCTGTCCAGAACTTACATGTACATCTTTCCATCATCAGTGGATTTCTTCCTTGCCGATGTCCTGTGGTTTTTTCTCTCGATTTTTAAGGTTTTTCCAAGTAAATCTGTTGTGTGTTGTAGCTTGGTTGGTATTTTCTTCTTTTAGTAGCATCTCCTTCGACGCATATCTTCCCCAACAGAAATATCTCAATTAAAGACTCATGTGAGTTTTGAGAATATGTTATTCTCTACCTGGCATGAACTAAATACCAGTTTTATGTGCCACTTATTAAGCTCCACCAAAGAGATATATATCCGCAGTATCTGAAGTCTAAGCTCGCAGATCCATTCTCTTCTATCACCCGTTAACAATATAATGGTAGAAGAATAAACCAAAGTTATAAAGTTACAGAACTAAACAGGACTTCGGGTTACAGTAAAGAAACCAAAGACAATTTGGTGCATGGTACTAATTACAAACTGATGTTAGCTGAGATACTTGTGAAAATAGGAGAACCATGTCAACTAATGCAGTCCCTCCCTCCTTCCAAGGGTACCCTGTTAATAACAATCCATGATATCCATCTTACTTTGATAAAGACTCAGTGGTTTGATCATAAAGACTACCATAGTTAACAAACGAATATTTAGAGTCATAACTTGCTTGCTTTGATAAAGACTCAGTGGTTTGAAACCGTCTACTAGACTACTTCTAGCAACAGCAATTAATTAAGAATATTTTGAGGTAATCAATATCCTTCTCTAAAGTTCTCTTCCATAAAAGACTTGTGGTTTGAAACCGTCTAGCGTTTGAAACACCTGTGAAAAAAATCTGGCTTTTATTAGGGAGCCACCGAGGGCAATAACTAATATGATGAAGGTGTTTATATATATAAAATAATAATAACATATGATACTAATTAAATTTGAAATTTAAATTAAATTAGATTTCATTTTTATAAAATAGATATTCTGTGCACATTGTTGCGGGTCTATCACATCCTTCAACGAACACGAAGACACAATCCTACTATAATCGAATCACTAGCATGTAGTTTCTTGTAACTAGGGGTAGAGACAAGATTTAATATTAAGGAGGGCCAACTTATTCAAAAAAAAATATTAAGGAGGGCAAAATTAAAATATATTTTTATAAAAATAAAATAACTCCCAACTTACATTAAAAAAAACTTCAAACAAACTAATTAATACTTTAATGTAAATTATTCATAATATTTTTTACATAAATAAAAATAAAAAAATTATAATTGTTGTATACGAGTCTTCATGCCTTGATAACAATTCATAATAGTATCATTGCCAATTCTATCAAAAATTTCTTAATCCTCTTTCAAGTTTCAAAAAATGAAAACTATTTCCATAATAAATATAAGAAATCACACAAGATCGAATTACAATAATCTCGAATTCTTCGAAGAAACTGATTCATCTAAGAAAAATAAGATTAAGAGCATGATGAAATCTAATCCCTTAAATGAATAAAAATGATATACTAGTGGAAATCGAGAGAGTCAAATGCGTAAAGTTTGATGAAAATCACATTGGGTTTGACCACCAGAGAGCGGTGAGAGGAGAAGCAGTTGGCCTGTAATTGGGAGAAAGAGAGAAGATCGAAGGGAAATAGAGAATGGAATGGACGCATATTGGGTTTAGAATTTGCTCATTGAATCCACAACCATTACTATGCGGATGGACCTGAAACCCAACTATATCCGATAAACAGGATTGTTTATCAAATGCCCATGAGGGCCATGGAAATTTTCATAATTATATCTTAACATTCATGTGAACTTTGTAATTATGTGGATAAACCCATAAACTTCTTATATTCTCATATTCAGTGGATTTTTATTTCTTACAATATGAAATAGTAAAATTTATGAGGGCAAATTAAAAATATATATAGTTTTTTTTTTTGTTTAAATCAAGGGGCAATTGCCCCCCTTCTCTAACACCTGGCCCCGCCCTTGCTTATAGTGTGCCGAATTTTTTTTGTCGTGGGAATTATTCTCTGATGAATAAAAAGAAAAATAAGATTGGAAAAAGAAAAGAAAAAAAAAAAGAGGAGCAAACGAGAAAGGAGAAGATAGACAAAAAAAAATAGAAAAGCCAAAAAAGCCAAAAGAGCCTTGCACAACACTTTGACAAATCCCAATATGACTAATGTATCTTGCAATTATCATAATTAATTTTTTTGTTAAAAAATAGAAATTATCTAGTTTTAGAAAAAAAATTTGTATGAAAAAATATAATTTACTTGGACACACTACAAAAAAATGTTACATTTACTCACGCAAGCATAAGCGTGAGTAAAAGTGTTAATAAGTGTGAGTATAGATCGAAATATTTTTACTCATGAAAAAAAAAACTTATACCGACGCTAAAAATGCCATGACTAAAAGGGGGCGACGGTATAGCCATATTGTGACAGAAAAATTCCATGAGAATAGATTTTTTAGGTTTTACTCACGCTTGTACATGCGTGAGTAAAAGTAGTGCCTATTACCTTTCTTTTACTTTTACTCACCGATATCATCCGTGACTAAAAGTAGTAATTATTATTATTTTTTATTTTTAATAATTATATGTACATATATGTAAAAACTACAAGGTATATAAATACTTTCATATTATAAAAACTATAGAAAATAGTAATGAAAAGAAAGACAAAATAGAGAGCAAAACAAAAGAGAAAGTAGAGGAAGTTCTCTTCTTCTTGTTATGTTTATTCAACTCTAGGTACATCATATATATAGGGATTACAATGGTAACCGAAATACCATTTGGCATATGAAACGCCATAAGTCATCTCTTTGGCAAATGAAACGCCAAGGTAAAGAGGAGTTGATAAATCCATAATGGACATTCATTTAAATATTTCATAACACTCCCCCTTGAATGTCCATTGTATAGGAATCTGCCTCGTTAAAACCTTACTAGGAAAAAACCCAGTGGGAAAAAATCCTAGAGAAGGAAAAAGAGTACAGCTTTCCTGATATACGCTTCCTGTGCTGCCTCATTAAAACCTTGTCAGGAAAACCCAGTGGGACAAAACCACGACGTAAGGAAAAAGAGTACAGCCAAGGTATATGCCTCCCCCTTAAGAGGACATTTATTTAAGTTCCCTAGGCGGACGCATCCCAATCTTAATGAACAAATTTCTCAAAAGTTGAAGTGGGTAATGCCTTAGTGAATAAATCTGCAGGATTTTCACCGGATTGTATTTTACGAATATTAATATCACCATTTTTCTCAAGATCATGTGTGAAAAATAACTTTGGTGATATATGTTTTGTTCTCGTCAGCCTTTGATGTATCCTCCTTTCAATTGAAGTTATACAAGCCGCATTATCTTCATATAATAATCATTGGTGTGTATACAGGACAACAAGCCACAAGTTTCTTGAATATAGTGTGTCATTGATCTTAGCCAAACACATTCATGACTTGCTTCGTGCATTGCAAGTATTTCGCATGATTTGAAGAAGTAGCGACTATGGTTTGCTTCATAGAACGCCAAGATATGGCCGTCCCCCCATGTGTAAATACATAACCAGTTTGTGATCGGGCTTTGTGCGGGTCAGATAAATAACCCGCATCTGCATATCCAATTAATTGCCCTTCTAGTCATGTGTATAAAATAAACCCATATCAACTGTTCCTCGAAGATAACGTAGTATATGTTTAATACCATTCCAATGTCTCCGTGTTGGTGCAGAACTATACCTTGATAATAAATTTATTGCAAAAGCTATATCCGGGTCGAAAGTACAGCTTAGCCGTGATACATCAAGGCACCAATTGCACTAAGGTATGGTACTTCTGGACCAAGTAATTCTTCGTTATCTTCTCGAGGTCGAAAAGGGTCCTTATGGATGTCAAGGGATCGAACAACCATTGGGCTTGTTAATGGATATGCTTTATCCATATTAAATCTTTGCAAAACCCTTTCTGTATATGTTGATTGGTGAATAAAAATACCACCCTCTAAGTGTTCGAACCGGGCAGCCGAGACAAAATTTTGTTCTACCCCAGATCTTCATTTCAAATTCCTTTTTCAAATAATCAATGGTAATTGGAAGCTCTTCGTGAGTTCCAATTATATTTAAATCATCAACATATACCCCAATTATCACAAATCCTTTCTTCGGATTTCTTTGTGAAACACACATGGGCAAATAGGGTCATTCTTATACCCCTTCCTTTAACAAATATTCAATGAGGCTTATGATACCACATACTGCCCAGATTGTTTCAAAACCATACAAAGATCTTTGTAACTTAATTGAATACATGTCCCGAATTGGAATTGCATACTTTAGGCATCTTAAGTCCTTCCGGACTCTCATATATATATCATTATCCAAATTGCCATATAAGTATGCGCAGAATAACATCCATTAACCGCATTTTGTAACTTTTCATGCATCGCAAGGCTAATTAGATAACGTAAACGGATCGTGATCCATTACGGAGTACGCTTCTTCATAATCAATACCGGTCTTTTGAAAACCCTTGTGCAACGAAAGCCTTGCTTTATATCTAACAATTTCATTTTTCTCATTTCTGCTGCACAAATACCCATTTGTATCCAACCGGGTTTAACATCTTCGTGTGTTTTAGTGATGGGTCCAAAACTCGCTTCTTTTCATAAGATGCTTTAACTCGCTGGATTGCATTTTTCCATTCTAGCCAATCTTTTCTTTTTCGACATTCTCAATAGATTTAGGCTCGAATCCTTATCTTCTCTCAAAAGATCAATCACGCATTATATGCAAAGATATTGTCAACCGCTGTTTCTTTTCTCGTCCCATTTCTTTCCATTTGAGACATAATTTATGGAAATTTCCTGATTTTCCTCATCAATTTTAGGATCTTGAACTTCTTCCGAAGTTTGCTATCATTTATTTCAATATCCGCTTCTCCCCATTTTCTTTATGATCATTTGTTCCCCTTTTCTTTCGAGGATTTTTATCTTTTGAACCAGCTGGTCTTCCACGCTTCAGGCGTACTTTAGATTCATTTGTTATAGAAGGTCCTTCTGGGACATCAATTCTAATAGGGGCATTTTTCGCGGGTACATGTGATTTTGTTATCCTTTTTGGAGAATGCATCCGGTAGTTGATCTGCAACTCGCTGTAAATGAATTATTCGTTGAACTTCCAGTTCATATTGTTTTGTGCGAGGATCAAGATGATTTAAACCCAGAGCATTCCATGTAATTTTTTTTTCCAACATTTTCATTTTTCCATTTTCTCCCCCTAATGTTGGAAAAATTGTCTCATCAAAATGACAAGCCGCAGCAAATCGAGCCAAATTTAAAACATCCCACCTCACAATGGCTCAAGATATTTAATAATAGAAGGGATTCATATCAAAAATATATCCACAATATTCTTTGATGACCCATTTTGGTCCTTTGTGGTGGATCTATTGGGAAATATACTCCACACCCTAAAATTCTCAAATGGGATATATTTGGTTCTTGCCTCGCAAAACCAATTGAAGGGGAGAATTTTGATAACTTGTTGGCCTTATCCGCAGAGTTGATGCGGCATGTAAAATTGCATGTCCCCAAGCAAAGACTGGAAGCTTTGTTTTCATTAACAAAGGTCTAGCAATTAATTGGAGACGCTTTATAAATGATTCTGCCAACCCATTTTGAGTATAAACATGAGCAACAGGGTGTTCAACTTTTATTCCAATGGACATGCAGTAATCATCAAATGCTTGGGATGTAAATTCACCAGCATTATCAAGCCGTATTGTCTTAATGGCATGATCAGGAAAATGTGCTCGTAATCGAATAATTTAAGCCAACAACCTCGAAAACGCCGTGTTTGAGTTGACAATAAGCAAAACATAAGACCATCTCGTTGATGTGTCAATTAATACCAAAAATACTTAAATGGCCCACATTGTGGATGAATTGGTCGGATATATCACCATGAATTCTCTCTAAAACATAGAGATTCAAATTCCCAATTTTATTTGGTGATGGCACGATAATCAATTTGCCTTGAGAGCATGGTGGACATAAAATTCATTTGATTGAAGAATCTTCGTGTTCTTCAATGGATGTCCATATGAAGTTTTCAATTATTTTTGCGCATCATTATTGATCCAGGATGGCCTAACCGATCATGCCATAGAGTAAATTCATTTGAGTCAGAAAACTTCTGGTTTATGATAGCATTTGTTTCAATTGTTCGGATATATGAATAATAAATTCCAGATGAGAATGCGGGCAATTTCTCCAATACTTGCTTATTACCCGAAGTAATAGCAAAGAATATATAAATATTCTTTGTTTCCCATATTTGACGTCTCTATATGATATCCATTGAGACGTACATCTTTAAAACTCAATAAATTTCGATGGGACTTTGGAGAATATAATGCATCTGTTATAATATATTTTGTTTCTCCAGGAAACAATATATTTGCTCTTCCGGAGCCTTCAATCAAATTTATACTGCCCGATATTGTATTGACACTGGTTTTACCCATTATTAAATGAGAAAAATATTTCTTGCTTTTAAATATCGAGTGCGTTGTCGCACTATCAACAAGGTACATACATCCTCATCGGTGATGTTCAATCCAACCATGGATTTGGTAGTATCCATATATTCTTCACAAAATAAATATAAAAATAAATAAGTAATATAAAGATGCATAGATTAATTAAACAAAACTAAATGGTTATGGTGTCAATTCGGTTTGCCACCATTAAGTTTGAAATCTTGAAGAAAATCAAGAACATCTAAATGTGTCGAGGGATCAATACCTACAAGAGGGTTATTGTCAAAGGCATCATTTTGGTATATAAAATTTGCCTCAACATTTTTCCCTTTTATTGATGCTTGATAAAGGTCAACAAGGCGCCTTTGGTATGCGACGCAGTACGCCACTAGTGCCCTTTTACCCCGCAGATCGATAACATATGCGCTTTCGGAATGGCTACTTGATCCACTTTTGTCTTTGAACCGCTTTTCTTCATAATTTGTCCACTTCGGTGGTAAGATGCATCGGTGATGATTACCATGATTTTTCTTATATTTATTCCAAACCTACCGCCTCTTCCACGACCACGCATCGCTAATTACCACTGTGCCCATGGTTGTGACCACGTCCTTGTCCAGAATTTTCACATGCCGTCGCATTCACTTCAGAAAATGGAGTGGAACCAGTAGGACGAGATTCATGATTTTTCATCAGTAGCTCATTATTTTGTTCAGCCACAAGCAAACACAAAATTAAATTCGAATATTTTGTGAACCCTTTCTCTCGATATTGCTGCTGCAGGAGCATATTCGAGGCATGAAAAAGTAGAGAATGTTTTCTAGCATATCGTAATCGGTAATCTTTTCTCCACATAATTTCAATTGAGAACTGATTCAAATATGGTCAATTATATTCACTTACATCAAGCTTTGAAATCTTGTAATCGTAAATGCATCCAATCATAACGAGCTTTCGGTAAAATAACCATCTTCTGGTGGTTATACCTTTCCTCCAAATTTTTCCATAATTCAAGTGGATCTTTCACCGTTAAATATTCAATTTTTAAATCCTCGTGCAAATGATGTCGGAGGAAAATCATTGCTTTTGCACGGTTTTGTAAGGATACTTGGTTACCATCCTTGATGGTTTCTCCAAGTCCATTAGCATTCAGATGAATTTCAGCATCAAATACCCATGACAAATAATTTTTCCCGAAATGTCAAGGGCAACAAAATCAAGTTTTGCAAGATTTGACATGACAAAAAATGCTTTATGTACTTACGTGAAAAATGTCTCCAACACAAATTTGCCGAGGAATGAGATTAGTCAGAACTTGGTTAGAGCCTCGTGCTGATAACGTATTATAAAAACTATAGAAAATAGTAATGAAAAGAAAGACAAAATAGAGAGCAAAACAAAAGAGAAAGTAGAGGAAGTTCTCTTCTTCTTGTTATGTTTATTCAACTCTAGGTACATCATATATATAGGGAATACAATGGTAACCGAAATACCATTTGGCATATGAAACGCCATAAGTCATCTCTTTGGCAAATGAAACGCCAAGGTAAAGAGGAGTTGATAAATCCATAACGGACATTCATTTAAATATTTCATAACATTTCATAATTTTTAAGAACTATAAATGCAATTTTTCCTTGAAATATTGACTTCAGGATGTAATTTTGGTTTATTCCTTAAATCGCCATCCATTTTGTGGATTTGGCATTTCATGTTTTTTTTTCGGTTACTTCAATACACCCAAGTCCCAACCACATATACATGCCCCTAGAAAGATCAAATCAAAATACCTGAAATATAATTTTGAGTGGCATAAAACAAGCTATCAAGTTTCAAAATAAATAACGCGTTTCCTCTCAGATAATTTTGTGGTATTATTTTCCTTCTACTATCTTGGCTTGATGGAGCCAATGCCGACATGAAGCAGAAGCTGGGTCTGTTGACATCAGTCGCCCATAGCTCTCTTGCCCTCATCCATGCTACTTCGCCACAAACGCCAATCAATAAGGATGACTTTGAAGTGAAACCTACATAATCGACAATACGGAGGGACCACCAACACTATGTAACTAGGGACCCGGAATCAACTGGGGGAGCTCAAATACCAACGAAAATTATAACAACTTTAATTAAGCATTTAATAAAATAATATGGTTTATACACTTTAATAAAAATTAAAAAAAAATCTCTACACATTTATTCATTATAAGAAAATTTCAGAAAATATCAGTTCGCTGCATTATGATCACCGCCCAAAGTATTATATATCTTCATGAGAAATCATTACAACGAATTCATAACAATACCAAGAAGACTCATCACAACATCGATCATCAGAAAAAAATTTATCTTATATAATCCATCATGCATTATTTCATATACACTTTAATTCATGACAAAAATTGTGGAATATTACGTCCAAAAAAGAACAAACTTGTTGTATAAATTAATTAATTAATTAAGAAGCAGCAGCAGCAGCTGCTGCTCTTTTCAAAATCTGCTGATAATCTCTAAAGTACTGAAAAGAGGGTGAAGAAGAGGAAGCAGAGAGGGAGACATGATTATCCCAATTAGAACGTCGGAGCTGGTAGGAGATCTTGGAAGCAGCGGCGCAATGATGAGCATGATCTGATCCACCATCTCCGCCGGAACGGTGAAGAGCACAACCGCAGTTCTTATGATAAGGTCTCCGCCGTATCTCCCCGTCCATGCTTGATAGACAACCATCCAGAACACACTGAAACAACCCTTGAGCTGCTTCAATGCCCATTATTATTCCTCTTCTTCTTCTTCTTTTTCTAATTAATACAGAGATGTACTTATATTTATAGATGAATGAATAAAAGAGTGTGTGGTTCATAAAAGCATGCAGTGTGGAAGGAGAGGGAAGACGGTCCAAAGATGCAAGCGGGACTGGGTTGGTTCCGGGTAGGCACAGGCGCTGAATGAAAGCGATGTGTTTTTTCATTTTTGGGCTTTTTTAGGAAAGTCAGGAAGTGGAAGTCAAAACTAGGATTTTGAAGCTAACAAGTCAAAGAGTGGCAAATTTGAACTCTGTTATTAATGTCGATAGAAAGACCGAGTTAGGTTAGCGTTATGTTATGTGAGCTGTTTTTTTTTTTAATAAATAAAAATAAATAAATCATATTTATTAGTGGGATCGATATTAAAAATTTACATGATATATAATACATTAGATAGAGTTGCAGAGCCCTAGTTGATTTCGGTATTTTACCCTATCATCTTGTATCCAGGATAGTCTCGCCCTAGTCATTGCTTGTTGGAGGGACTGTGTTCTTGAAGTCGTTTTTTGGGGAAAATTCCATTTTTTCTTCAAACGGCAAACTTTTTTTCGTAATGGCCGACTTTATTGCCATTGGTATTGGCCTCTGAAACATTAATGATTTTAATTTAAATATTATTATTATTTTTAAATTTTTACTTAAATAAATATTTTAAATATTAAATTCTTTTAATTTATTTCGCCAACATAACCTTTGAATATATATATAATTTTTCAATTGTCAAATTTGAACACTATTATTATATGTCGATAGATTTCGCTGGAACGGCTGAGTTTGGTTCGCGTTATATGAGCTTTCGTTTTTTTGTTTTGTAGCTCATGTCAACATTATGCATGCATTGACTCATGTATACATATATATCGCCACGTTTCTTCATGCTTGGTGAACCAACTTGTCTCATTGGCAAATTAAGCAAAGAAAAGCTATTCAAATCAAATGCACATATTATGTTCCACATTCCCACTTTATGTGTGATCAAAATGTTCACTCTAGGACAAACTGCTACCTATGCAACCTTCACGTAAGAAGTTACCACACTTTGCTTCGAATGTCGATTCCTCATGGATATCCTGGCCCCATTATTCTCACCGGCTCTGTGGCGCGAGAGTACCCCCAACAAGGTACAAGACATATGGGGATACTCGTCCATGGAGCGGACGATAGGACAAGACCTCCGCAAGGGATGGAATCTGTTGGTTTTGGCCATCACTTGGAATCTATGGCTGGAAAGGAACATGCGGTGCTTCAACGATAAACGCCGTGTTTGTCAGAAACTTATCAGTCATATAGACTTCCTCTTTCTCTCATGGTTTGATAGTGCCCACGCCAACCATCAGACACATTTGCGACACACGGTCACTCTCATCAAGCGTAGCCTCTCCATCACACGAGAGACACTTACGTCGAACCGCCCCAGCGACGACCTCGAAGATGAGGAACCCATCGAAACCACACCCACAACAGGAAGCAGTTAGAACCTAAATTGTAAAATCTGGTCCAACAAGGGACAATGTAACACATCTACCTTACAATTTTCTTATAATTTTCAATAAAAGAATGTGGTTTATCCACTTTTCTCAAAAAAAAAATGTTCACTCTTAATAAAGAGTGGCTTGTCATATTTATTAGAGAAATTAATAATATTTATTTATTTATTTATATTTTTATTATTAAAAAGTTGATATATATTTTTAATATATACATATATATATATATATATATATATATATATAGAGAGAGAGAGAGAGAGAGAGAGAGAGAGAACATAATTATCAGAATTGGACCGAACTGCCAGTCAAATCGGTTGAACCGATGAACCAATCATGGAACTGGTCCGGTTTTACAATTGACCCGGGATGAACCGGGTTGAACCGCCATTGACCCGGTCCAGTTTTTTAGTTTTTTTTTTCAACTATTAAATTATTTAAAATAATATTTTTATTATTTACCTATAATATAGAAATTTATTATTAATATTTATATTGACCCGACATTGACCCAATTGATTCGGTGGTGGAACCGATGAACTAGTGATTTGGGATCTTGAACGGTTCAATATCCGGTCAAGTTCCAATAACTATGATACGGAGAGAGAGAAAGAGAGAGATGACTAAGTCAACTTGGACTCAATCTTGAAAGCGGGGAAACAAAGTAGTTAAATTGTTTGTTTAGAACAACTTGAAAGATAGGTTGAATCAAGTTTACTTAATTTATTATTAAGGTGTCTTTAGAATTGGACCGAAAAAATATGAGATGAAAAGAAAAGAGAAACTTAAAAAATGATCTAGCGAAAAAATATAATTTTTTAAAAACACTTTTATCCTTTTCCTCCTAGGGAGAAACATGAATAGCGGCCTCTGTTGTAGAAGTGTACCGGTGGAAGATGGATTAGTAGAAATGAAGTCTCGAGACACGTTACAATGTCGCTCTCCTTAAGGGTAAATTAGCCCCCACTAATCCAGTAGTATAACGGGTTACCAGCTAATTTTGAAACCTTTGAAAGGTGGAAAAACAAGAAGGTGAATCATAATTTTGATGCTTTGTATGGAGCACCAAAACTACATAATGCCTTTAGAGAGGAATGTAGAGAGGGAGAGTGAACACTTGAGAGAGAATTGTTATGAATTGTTAGAATACTCATAGGCTATATATAGCCAATGGTGCACCCCTTTGGATAGGACACAACATATCATGAAGAAGAGTGTCCTTTCCAATAAGTAACACTTCTTTGGATAAGACACAACTCATCATGAAGAAGAGTGTCCTTTCAAATAGATAACACCCCTTTGCATGAGTCAAGCCTTTTCAATGTGTTCCTCTCCTTCTTTACACCCTTTCATAAAATCTTTTTATAAAATCATTTCATAAATATATTTTATTATAAAAATATCCAACATTCCCCCACTATTTTTAAAATAAAAATAAATAGATAAATAAATAAATAATATTTTTGACATTAGGCATTCTCACTTCTTGGAAGTCATTTGCATAAATGAAGGTATCTCACGATTTGAAGCTTCACTTAGTAGAAGTCAATCAAAGTTAAGTAGAGATATATAGTGGACACTGCCTTGAACTAGCATCTCATATTGATAACCGGACTGAATCTACACAAACTTCTTCGAATCTTCCATCTTTTCAATCTACTACCAGACACTATTATGGCCATGTGTCTCATATCCTTTCATGAATGCTTAGAATTAAAGTCTTGAAAAACTTAGAAGCGGCCTCACTCCTGCATTCATATAGGTGAATCAATTAGTATCCCCATATTATGATACTTGACAAATAGTCCATGAATTCATTAAGAGCATGAGCTCACCCTTCCTTTTCTTTTACGGGTACCAAACACCTTAACCTTGGGATGTTAATATGATTGGTGCTTGCCTTCATACTTATGATGTACTTTTTCTCATTGAACTCATAGACATGAAGTTTTCATGAATTGAGTTGAGGTTCCATTATTGATGAATCTTAGATATTGACTTTAAACCCATCCCTTTGGAAGTCTTGTAGACTAACTCTCTTGAGAGACCTTTTGTAAAAGAATCAGCCAAATTTTGGCAAGATCTTACAAAATCCACAGTGATAACTCCATCTTGTATCAACTGTCTCACATAACTGTGTCTCAAACCAATATGTCTTGATTTTCTGTTATAAGTATTACTATACGCCCTAGCCAAAGTTGCTTGACTATCACAATGTATAGATATAGGAGACATAGGCTTCGGCCATAACGGTAGCTCTAATAAAAGAGACCTTAGCCATTCTGCTTCTTTTCCTGTTGCAACCAATGTCACAAACTCAGAAGCCATTGTAGAATCCGTTATACATGTTTGCTTCTTGGATCCCCAAGAAATAGCTCCCCAACCAAGTGTGAAGACCCATCCACTTGTAGATGAATGATCTTCATAATTGGTGATCCAGCTTGTATCGGTAAAACCTTCAAGCACCCTTGGATTCCCATTATAACAAATACAATAATACATTGTTCCTCTCAAATACTTGAGGACTCTTTTAATTGCATCCCAGTGTTGATATCCTGGATTGCTTGTATACCGACTAAGCTTTTCGACCGCGAATGCTATATCTGGTTGTGTTCTTGTCATTGCATATATTAGACATCCAATTACTCTCGCATATTCCAATTGAGAGATATCCCTACCAGTATTAGGTAGCAATCTACATCCTGATGCATAAGGAGTAGATATCGGTGAAGAATTAGAGTGTTCAAATCTCTTAAGCATGTTTTTAATGTAATGAGATTGAAAGCATAATACAATCAAAACTTCTAAATATTTTGATTCCTAAAATGACATTAGCTTCACCCATGTTTTTCATATCAAAATTACTAGATAATAGCATCTTAGTCGATTTTACTTGTTCTAAATCAGTCCCAAATATGAGCATATCATCAACATATAAACAAATAATAACTCCTTTGCCACCAGAAAATCTACTATATACACATTTATCTGATTGATTAATTATAAATTCATTTGATAAAAGCACTTCATGAATCTTTCATGTCATTGTTTAGGAGCTTGTTTCAAACCATATAAGGACCTAACCAATTTACATACCTTATTTTCTTTGCCTGGTACCACAAAACCTTCAGGTTGTTCCATATAAATTTCCTCTTCCAATTTACCATTCAGGAATGCTGTTTTTACATCCATCTTGTGAATTTCCAATTTATAAATGGAGGCCAAGGCTATCAAAGTTCTTATTGAAGCCATTCGAGCCATAGGAACATAAGTATCAAAGAAGTCTATTCCTTCTTTTTGAGTATAGCCTTTGGCGACCAATCTAGCTTTGTACTTTTCAATAGTACCATCAATCCTTCTTTTCTTCTTGAATATCCATTTACAACCAATTGATTTTGATCCTGGTGGGAGATTTACTAGAATCCAAGTATTGTTGCCCGTTATTGAGTCCATTTCATCATTCATAGCTTCCTTCCAAAGAGCTGCATCTAATGATGACATAGCTTCCTTAAAGGTATTGGGATTTGACTCAATATTTAAACAGATTGGAATCTGTGCAACAATATCTTTATTGGTTCCTTCCAACATAAACATATAGAAGTTAGATCCATATGTTTTTGGTATTCTTGGTCGCTTACTCCGTCGAAGCTCATTAGAATCTTCCTTAGAAGTTGCTTTCTCTATGTGAGTTTCCTTAAATTCATGTTGTTTAGGTGAAGAGGTGAACCTTGATTCATCAAATATAGCATCCCTTGATTCAATCACCGTATTAATAGAAATTGAATCATTAGGTTCTATAACCATAAATCTGTATGCCTTACTATGGTGTGCATACCCAAGAAATATACTTTAGGTTTGGGTAACTTCACTATAGCACAACATCCCCATACTTTCAAATAATTGAGATTGGGTTTGTTATGCTTCCATGCCTCTTATGGAATCATAGGTTTCCCTTTTGCAGGTACCCTATTAAGAATATGACAAGCAGTTAATAATACTTTACCCCAATATCCATTTGATAGGCCAGACATAGACATCATGGAGTTAACCATCTCCATTAATGTTCTATTCTTCCTCTCAGCCACACCATTTTGTTGTGGTATATATGGAGCTGTCACTTCATGTATACTCCCATGAGATTCAAAATATGAAGGACTATAGTATTCTTCTCCCCTATCAGTCCTTAAGCATTTAATCTTGGTTCCACATTGTTTTTCAACTTCATTTTTAAAGATATTAAATTTATCCATATCTTCATCTTTATAACACAAAAGATAAACATAACAAAATCTAGAGCTATCATCTATAAATGTCACAAAATACTTTTTACCACCAATAGTAGGAGTAGCATGCAAATCACATATATCACTATGTATTAATTCAAGCAAGTTTAAATTCCTTTCAACAGTAGAAGGGCTTCCTAGCAATCTTAGTTTGCATGCAAGTAGAGCATTTGTTCCCATTATCATTTAAGTGAGGTAATAATTTCATTTTAGAGATATTTTACAAGAGATATGGAAATAATTTCATTTTAGACATATTATGCAATTTCTTATAATTAATATGTCCTAAACGACCATGCCATAAATCAGAGGACTCAAGCACATAAACAAAGTTCTTACTTTTAATATTAAGCTTAAAGAGCCCATTATATAAATGACAATTTCCAACAAAGACTCCACCCTTAGATAGTACAAAATTATCTGCCTCAAATACAAGTTTAAACCCATGCTTATTAAGCAAACTTCCAGATACTAAGTTCCTTCGAACTTCGGGAGCATACAACACATCATTTAGAGAGAGAAATTTTCCTGATGTGAATTCCAATTCCACCACTCCCTTGCCTTGAACAGATATACTAGCTGAGTTTCCCATAAAGAGAAATTCCTTCCACATTAGGCTCAAATTTCTTGAATAAACTTTTGTTGTTGCAGACGTGTCTTGTAGCCCCAGAATCAACCCACCAAGAAACATTATCTTCGAGTATATTAGCCTCAAAGATCATGGCTGCGAAATTGTCTTTTGGAGCTTTTTCATTCTCCTTGTCCTTCTTACGAGACCGACAATCTCTCTTAAAATGTCCCGGCTTGCCACAATAATAGTAAGCACCTTTCTTCTTCTTGTTCTTGGCCTGCTCTTTGGTAGGATAATTGGGTCTTTTCTTGTTTCTCTTTGAGAGCTTGGATGAGACTTCCTCCTCTACTAAGAGGACCTTGAACTTTTCATCCATCTTTTGAATGTCATCCTCTTGCTTTCGATACTCCTCTTCAATTTGGAGATGATTAATCAAATCCTCCAAGGAAATATCTTCCTTCTTGTGTTTAAGACTATGTTTCACATTTTTCCAAGAAGGAGGGAGTTTATTTATGATAGAGGTCACTATGATGGTTTCATCCATATTCATATTATTTTGTTTTAAATGTTGCAGAATCCTATCGATCTCATAAAATTGCTCAATAATAGATCTACCATCTATCATTTTATAATTGAAAAATTTACTGACCATGAACTTCTTGTTTGCAGCATCTTCAAGGATGTATTTTTCTCCAATGCATTCCATATCTCTTTTGCAGTAGTGTGATATTGATATGAGTTGAATAAAGCATCGGACATGGAATTGAGAATATGTCCACGGCACATTAAATCATCGTTCTCCCAATTTTGCCTTTTTCCAGCCGCATGCAAAGATTCTCGCTCTGGATCATCGGGTTCAATAGGCTTTGGAGTAGACAACACGTACACTACTTTCAAAGTTGCAAGTAGTAGATGCATCCTCTTTTGCCAACGCTTGAAGTTTGTCCCATTGAATTGTTCCAACTTGACTAAATTGTCCATCTCCTTCAATGTCGTCAAATCCATCAAGACTTTATTTACCCTTAAGAATGTTGTAGAAGTGTACCAGTGGAAGATGGATTAGTAGAAATGAAGTCTCGAGGCACGTTACAATGTCGCTCTCCTTAAGGGTAAATTAGCCCCCACTAATCCAGTAGTACAACGGGTTACCGGCTAATTTCCTTTAAGATACAACGGAACTTCCTTTCACATGCGCTTGTACAAACTTTTGAAAAGTGGAAAAACAAGAAGGTGAATCGTAATTTTGATGCTTTGTACGGAGCACCAAAACTACATAATGCCTTTAGAGAGGAATGTAGAGAGGGAGAGTGAACACTTAGAGAGAATTGTTATGAATTGTTGGAATACTCATAGGCTATATATAGCCAATGATGCACCCCTTTGGATAGGACACAACCTAATACGCTATAAGAAAAGAGTGTCCTTTCCAATAAGTAACACTTCTTTGGATAAGACACAACTCATCATAAAGAAGAGTGTCCTTTCAAATAGGTAACACCCCTTTGCATGAGTCAAGCCTTTTCAATATGTCCCTCTTCTTCTTTACACCCTTTCATAAAATCTTTTTATAAAACCATTTCATAAATATATTTCATTATAAAAATATCCAACAGGCTCGAGGGAGATGAGGAAGTGGAATAAATCAACTAGGATTAGATGGTTACAAGACCCCTAGTTGCAATGTAAAGACCTTGTAACCCTTTTATCATTTTTCATAAATCTTTTGGTTTAACTATAAACCTTTTATGAATAGATAAATGTGGTTTATCTTTTTTTTTTACACTTTAATCCAATTAATATAATTTTTTGTTATATTATAAAAGAAGTTGGAGAGGAATTATAGGGTTTTTATTTGCAGATTTATAAAATCTGAAATATTATTTATTTAAATAAAATATTTGAAATATTAAAAATTCTAATTTTCTTCGCTAACACAACCTTTGAATAAATATTCAAACTTCTGAAGCATTGATTCTAAATTTCTAATCCAAGTTCATATCTATTGTGAAAATGATATTGAATTTTGATTCTACAAAATACTTTGACCAAGTTAATATATTATCCTTAAAAAAAAATTAAAAGTATAATTTATTTGACTGATGCTTAGTTTAAAATATATTACTACAATCCATTTTCAATCATTTTGTGTTCCACGTGAATATAATAATTTATAATTTACAATGTTTTGATAGTGAAATTCCCATTCTGTATGTCTTTTAAGATTATTTAATTAATTTTTTACTATGAAGCTAAAGAATATGCAAAAATGATTAAAATCCAATTTATCATATTTAATATTTAGATAATTTATTTTTAAAATTTATATTTTAGCTTTCTATTCAAAATTTCTATTAACTAACAGTTCTGCTAACTTGATTGAGAGAGTTATAAACTTTTTTTTTCCCAAAGTTATGCTGAAGCTTTTACTATAAAATTATTTACTTAATTGATTTTTCTGGTTGAGAAATAATTGTAAAATTTTCTTTTGTTTCCTTGTATTTTTATATAAGAGGAATAAATCACATTCATTGATAAGTCTTAAAAAGATGTAATTGTAGTAGTAGGCGCCATTCTGGTATTACATGAGTTATATGACATATTCCTAAGAAGGTTTTATGCTATGATCATCATGTTGGTTTGCCTTAATTGGCTAGCCACTCCGTAGAGTTGAGTTCAAGTCAAGGTCTCATTGTGTTTGAAGTCTATGTTCGACGGACATTGTTGTTGCTCCTCTTCTTCTCTTATAAACTCCAGATTTCGTTTGACGATTGATTTTACGAGCAACAATTTAACCCTTTTGAACCTTTTGAACTTGTGAGCTACATCAAATTTGAAAAGTATGAGAAAATCAATAATACAGATAAGTTTCTTGAAAAAAAGTGTTTATCTTAGAAGTATTTCTAAAGTGATTATCATTACCACCTAGTTCTAACTCCACCTAGTGTCCTTTTCCACTTAATTGGAGAAGGATATGCTGCCTTATATATCCTCAATTTGCTCAGATAGTCCTGTAGACTGGATAGGCGATAAAAGTACTCCCAGATGTTGATCATATATGGACATTACACAGTAATTATGTTATTTTTCATCCTTCCTCTCAAACAAGTAGCACCCAATTCTTTCATTCTTCCAATTACTTTTTTGCTAGGTTTTTAGATTTTGTAGGATTAGGATCTCTTCGTCCGGGCAGAACTGTTGAAAGTTGCACAGAAAGTTGTAACAAAGAAACGACTAACAGACAAGAGAAAGAAAACATGGGTTAAGTTGTACAGAAAGTTGCAACAAAGAAACGACTAACAAACAAGATGAAACAGCTACATGTTGAAAGCCTTTTATTTCATTTCATCATTTTAGACTTCCATACTCACTTGGAGCAATTCATTACAATTTATAGAACTTCACCTAACAATGAAAATAAGGAAAGAAAATTACATAATTTGGAAATATTTCAAATAATTAAAGAAATCCTCTAACTAAGGAATCCTCCAATCAAGAAAATCTCCAATCTTCAAGATCTTCAATCAAGCTGATTTCCAGCTGATTTCCTCTCAATCTTCAACACTCCCCCTCAAGTTGGTGCGTAGATATCACCAACTTGTCTAAGCCGATTTCCAGCTAATTGGAGAAGATTTATTCAAGTGGGATTTCAGGCTAATTTGTTCAAGCCGATTTCAGAGCTAATTTATTCAAGTTTCATTTTCTACTAATTTGTTCAAGCCGATTTCCAAAATTTAATCTCATTCAAGCCGATTTCCTGCTAATTTAAGAAGATTCAATTTGAGACAATTTGGCACCAAATTGAATAAATGCGACTTGCCTCGTCCCTAATACCACGACCAATCGCCACCGCTTTCCGCTGTGATCTTCCCTATTAATGAGTTGGGCTGTGTTGCAAAATCTGTTGTAACATCTGCAATAACAAATACCGCGTACCTCCAAATTTTAAATGTTTTGTAGGATTTCCCCAAGAACTTGTTCAAATGTTGCATATCATCGGATCCTTCATGACAACTTTATCACGATGATCCAATTCTCGGAACACTCCGGTTAACTCTCCATAATATTCGGAGAGAGACTTCATCCTTCGCTTCACTTTTTGATTTTCAGCATACCATCTTTCATAGCCATCTTCAATTTCTGCAGGTGGCTTTGGTTTACACCGAACATAAGAGAGTTTTTCTCTTTCAGCGAGATGCATCTCCATCAAATATCATTGGAGGAGGCCATCACGTTGGGGTGATGATTCAGCAGCTAGGATAGGAATTAAAACCTTCTCGCCTTCAATACTACGCTGAAAAGTTGCAATGCAGAAAGTTGTAACAAAGAAACCACTCAACGCATGCAGAAAGAAAACATGGGCTAAGTTGCACAAAAAGTTGCAACAAATGAAAACGACTAACAAACAAGATTTAAATGTTTTACGTGGAAAGCCTTTTATTTCATTTCATTATTTTAGACTTCCATACTCACTTAGAGCAATTCATTACAATTTATAGAACTTCACCTAACAATGAAAATAAGGAAAGAAAATTACATAATCTAGAAATATTTCAAATAATCTAAAGAAATACTCTAACTAAGGAATCCTTCAATCAAGAAAATCTCTAATCTTCAAGATCTTCAATCAAGCTGATTTTCAGCTGATTTCCAATCAATCTTCAAGGTTTTCAAGCTGATTTTCAGCTGATTTCCTGTCAATCTTCAACAAGAACATACAAAAACATGTTATCCCTAGCTAACCTTTTTATGAATTAAAAAAATAAAAAAAATGCATAGCACGGAAACCGAAATGCAGACCCAGATCTATTTGTTAACACGTGTGATTCGTCGTCTTAGACGAGGCACTTGTCGTTCCGCACGTGTGATCCCATCCTTCGCCTTCTCCCCCAATTCGTGAAACGAAAACCCTAACCGGCAGATCAAACTCGGAAAAGAAAAATGGGGAGAAATAGGAATAAGGGTTGCGGATCTCGGACAAGATCCGTCTCGAGCCAGAGTCCGGAAACCGAATCCGACCAAGAGGCCCAATAGTTACAGCGCTGGCGGCTTTGTCGACGGCGGTGTGCTTATCGGCTGGCAACACAACCCTTCAGGAGGGAAACCTCGCCGGAAGGGGCAAAGACTTCAAGCCCCGTGGAAACGCCTTCGCCTTCACGTATCCTACCGATGCCGACGCTGATGATGCTCCGAGAATCGCTGTTGTTGAGCCCAGATCGAGTATAGAGATCCCCGTTGATGGTCCCTCGCTCAGAGCTTGGATTTCATGGGCGGGATGATGTTGATGAGAAGGAGGATGTCAGGGAGGGGGAGTTTGGAGAAGAATCGGTGGGTTTTGATCCCAGATTGAATCAGGAGAGAAAGCACAAGAAGATGAATGAGGGATTTCTTTCAATTGGGGGCCTTAGATTGTATACAGAGGACGTCTCATCGCCTGATGAGGCCAGTGATGATCTAATGGACGAGGATGAGGATGATGAGGATGATGAGGATGATGAAGATGAAGATGAAGATGAGGATGAGGAGGATAGCGGTGGTGAGTCAACTGAAGAGGAGGATGGAGAAGAAGATGGAGGTTCTTTGGAGGATGATGGGTTATCTTCTAGTATTGATTCTGATGATTCAGATATTGATGATGAGGTGGTTGAAGACTATCTGGAAGGCATTGGTGGGAGCGCTGCACTTTTGGGTTCCGAGTGGTTGGCTGGCCGGAGTTTGGAAGAGTATGATGAGGATGGACTCTTGAAAAGTAGCACTAGCGGTGATGAGGGTGGTGGGAAGATGAGTGGTTTTGCTCTGATGCATGCATCTATGGAGTATGGTATGAAGAAGAAGGCCAATGCAAGAACAAGGAAGGGGAGTGCAAAGAAGAATGTCGATGTTTCACCTGTTGTGGATGCTGAGCTTTCAGCATTGGATGATGTCTTGCTCATGAAGGATGCAAGAAGGCGTAGTGCTGGGCGTAAGAAGTTGGTTTCTTCTCAGGTTTCAAGGTCATGGCCGGTTGATGCCCAGATGAATAAGAAGTACAAGAATGATATGGGTAAGTGGGATTTATTTTTTGTTTTTCCCCTGAATTTGGTTTTTAACTTCGTGTGTTTTGATTGTGTTGCGGGCCCTTTGTTTAGGCAATGTAGATGTATTATTCCTAAGTAATGGGTTCTGTACTTCAAACTGGGAAAGCAGGGGAAAGTTCTCTTCGTTTCTTTTTTAAAAAAAACTTAAATCAAAAGATTATCTGTTGAGTTGAAGAGCTCGCAAAATCATTCCTTCGAGTTCTATTGTTCAATGAGTGATATAGGTGTGGAGTGAAGTGGAGTGGTGTGGAGTGTGGCTCCACTGTCACCAAATTCTGTTATGAATTGCAGATGACTAGGTGGTATACATGGTGAGAGAATTTATATGATCCATCTCAGTTTATATGCCAAAGCAGCATTTACTGGTATTTGATATGCCTGCCTCTTGATTCATTGGTCAGATATTTCATCCTGGAGAGATTTTCTGCAATGTATGCTAAAGATGGCAATGTGGTATTATTTGACTAAGATTGTCCCCGCCTTGCTTTCAATATTTTATTTTTTTTAATCAGTTCATATTTTCCATCAAGTAACTCTACCATTGTTGGGATTTATCCCTCTAAGGAAGATAGCTTTTCTGCTGCCTCAGTGCTCGCAGCCACTCACATCATACTGATCACAATGCACAATTATTCTTTGTAGAGCATCTCAATGTATGCATTATTGAGACATCATTATCTTCCTTTTTATTGTGCGATGTAAACCTTCACCTTAAAGCTATTATATAGTCTTTCCCGCTGAAGGTAGTAGTGTAATACAAATTTGTTACTATTGAATGAGTTGTTTGATTCCTTAAATGGCTTGATGCTTTAGGTGGAAAGAAGAAACACCGGAAAGAACTTATTGCGGTGAAGCGTCGGGAACGCATGATAAATCGTGGTGTTGACCTAGATGAAATCAATTTGGTAGGGCTATTTTGTTGTCTTATGGTTGGTTTAAAATTATGTGCTTGTGTTGGATACATGTTCCAAATAAAAGAAAAGTGAAATTTTGATATTTAGTTTCTTTTACGTGTGCAAAGCTCATAATTTTAGGTGCACTACTTTATGCTTGATTTGGTAGACATCCCTGAATTTGTAATAATGTAACTGCAGAAGCTGAGACAAATGGTAGTGGATGAGCTTGATACATTATCTTTTGTACCAATGCATTCCCGTGACTGCACACAGGTATGTTTCTCAAGCTCATCTATTTGGATCTGCATGCTTGTAAAGTCCCTTCCTACTGTATTCTTGCTATCATGATCATCATTTCTGCTATGGGTGAAACATTTATTATACATGATCCAATGTTCATAAGATCTTGTGTGGTGTCCATTGGGATTCTCTATTTCAAGAGATGATAACAAAGAGAAGTAGTTGGCTTAGGTCAAAACCCGTGATGTTGGAATCCAAAGGAAGAAATAACAGAACTTAGATACATTGTGAGTAAAAACCAATTCAATGATGGACTTTTATTCAACCCTTATGTGAAATGACAGGTTCTATTGTTTTAAATTATGGCCAAGGATTTATACTTTGTGAATCTAGAGTATGCTATCTATAAAAAGGGCTGCCCGGTGCAACAAAGCTCCCGCATGCGCGCGGGGTCCGGGGAAGGGTCGGACCACTTGGGTCTATTGTATGCAGCCTTACCTTGCTTTTTTTTTGCAAGAGGATTTATACCATAGAGTATGCTATCTATGGTATAAGGAAATTTGTGGTGTAAATAAGTTCAAGCAACATTCATGTGAACATGAAAGTTATAAAAGATTATGGATATCCAAATGGAGATAGTTATTGGATGTAGAAATTGATTAGAGGAATTTAACTTTTCAAAGATGCCACTTTAAGAAATTGATTAAGAGAGAGTTATTGTATCACAATTTAGAGATAAAAGGCTGTGGAGAAAATCCATTAACTCTCCAAGATTACAGGAAGGAAGAGTAGAATTTTTAATTTGAAGATTAAATTTGAAAGATCTTGTTGCAGTGAGAATAATAAAGAAGGATGAAATGAATTTTCTCACAGGCCAATATATTGAAAAAATTACTTATATGTTCAAATTGGGAGCATTTTTTATGATTTGAGAGTGGCATATAGTTTTAAACTCTTCAAGATTACAGGGAAGAAGAGTGGAAATTTTGAAGCAACGATTAAATCTGAATGGTATTTTTTCAAAGAGAATAATAAAGAAGGATGAAATGTTTTTTTTTTCACAGGCTAAATATGTTGGGAAAATTGCTGATATGTTTAAAATGGGAGTGTTTCTTATGATTTTGGAGTGGTATTTAGGGTTTTGTTTTCCCTAGTCTTTCATCAAGGAACTTTTGTAATTTTGCGATCTTTGTCAATACTTCTTTCTTTAACATTATGAGGATTTTCTCTGGATTGTTTTTCTTTCTATTGCAAATTCTATTTATTTATTGTGGTGAATCAATTTTGATATCCCATGGTTACCTTGAGATCATATGCCATTTCACTTATTTTTCCTTTGCCTGTAAATAAAACAAGGTATTTCTGTTATCTGTATGATGGTTTGCTGATGTATGTTAAGAGAGGAATGGTTCTCATCTCAAAGTTATTTTTCATTAAGATCCTCATGGTCGTATGTCTGTTGATTTTTGACTTCTTAGGTTCAACGACTAGCATCCATTTATCACCTGCGTAGTGGTTGTCAGGGTTCAGGCAAGAAGAGGTATCTCTTTTCATCCTATCATATTTTGTCTATTCATAAACTCCATTGCAGCACAAGCTTTAACTGAAAAAAAAGTGAGCAACATAGTCCATGAAATATTCAGACCATAGAAGGTATTATTCTAGTCATGGTTTGTCTGCTTGAATTATAGGTTTTGCATTTTTAGATCTTGATTTGAAAGGAATATGATGTAGCAATGATGGGAGATAGTTCATGACGTAAACACATATACAAAGGAAGGTGAAATCATCCATGATCTCATATTTAGCTTATCCATGTATCCTTGCCTGGCAAATATCCCCCAAAGGAGCAATAGCAAATGGAAGCAAAACATTTTCTGTCCTTTGGGTCATCTCCCCATTTTGCCAGACCTTTTGCATTCTCTGTAAATCTAAATAAGAGATCAAAGTTGTGTTATGGTTTGTCCAATTATAGTGTACACAATATTAAAAGACTTGCATGAAATGGGACAAGGTATACTTCTATCTGTTTTAACTGCGTAGTGATGATTTTTCTACTGATCAGACTGACCTTTCCAGATTTGTTATTGTGACACGGACCGCCCACACGAGCCTACCATCTGCTACAGATAGAGTCCGTCTTGATAAGGTATGGATCTTTTCTTTGTATACTTACACTTGTCTAATTGCTGTTTGCATGCTTATTAGTTATATTTCATCCATGGTTGAATTCATGTTGCTCTTTCCGTCAAGTCAAGGTTCATTGTTTATCATTTATTTATTTGTTTGTTGTTCCAGCTCATCTTATAAAAGTTTCTGTATTGGTGTGATATTTTACTGCAATAGCTGTTATGCAAGTCTTTTGCATCTGATTGATCTGTCTATGGATTTAGTGTTGTTGTTCTTGTGAGCTTTCATTTCTTGATTAGTTTTTCAGAGAAGTGTTCATTTTTATATGAGAAGAATATGCTTGCATCTTCATGCCATTAGATAGTAGCTTTTTCTTTAGAAGATGATCTTTGTGTTAAACTAGTTTAAGTCAAGTATTAGTTGTTGAACTGCTGAAATGAGGCAGTTGTTGACTGTTCTCTCCATCTTTTGCAATGAAATAAAGTGCATTTATCATTTCTATATGGATAACTTTATGTATATGTCTATCTGATTTATTCTCACATTGCTTAAAGTGCACCCCATTCTCTTTCAAAGTGTGGGATTATGAATAATCAATTTTGCTCACAGTTATGATAATAACCAGCTACTCCTATTCCCAAATTGGTTATTCTCTCAGTATGTGTGTGTGTGTGTGTGTGTGTGTCTATATATATATATATATCTGTCTTCATGGTATTCATGTTTTCTCTAAAAATCCTATGCCATTTGCTTTTTCATCCCAATCCTTGAAAATGTCTTACTTTGACGAATAAAAACTCATGCAATTCCAAATTAACAGTTCTTATCAAGAGGACATCTATAGATCACCTGCTCAGAAACTTATCCTTGATATCAATATAAGCCCCTTCTGTTATATTACCTTTCTGTTTTTGTTTGTTCAATACTAATCCTCCAATTCTTATTTGTTTGTCGGTGCAAATATTCAGCTTTATCTGTTGTACTCTGATAAAATATTTTGAATATGTTTGGTAAAGTGATAATGTCTTTTTGGATAAATAAGTTGGGAGAAAGTTATCCTTGATTTATCTAAGTTCTATATTTATCCAAAACTTGAATATTTTTTTGGATGAAACATAGATGAAGGACAAAGTTTACCTTAAGTCAAAAAACATATATTAAGTAAAGAACCTTAAGTAATGACTTTATCTAAGGATAAAGAGAGTTTAACTTGAAAAACTATTTTTATTTTTATCAATATTTACAAGATGGTGTTTGGCAATATAGCCATGGATAACCCAAGATAAATCCCTTTTATCCAGGGTTTATCAATTTGATAAAGACACCATTTGGGTGTCATCCCAGACATATGAATGGGATGATTCTGTTAGAGAATGGTTGAATCATAATCTTGTTGTTGTCAATTAAATGATAATCACTAAACAACATTTTGTTAGGAGCGTGCTTGATCTGTCTTGGGAATGTTCTGTTGGTGCATAACTTGTGGCGGTGTGTTAAAATTTGTTGATTCTTGCTTATCTTCTTAAAATGTTTAGATGGTTTTTCTTCTTCCCTCTTATGCCATATGGTGGTTCCCTTTCTTGGTATGTGGTGTTTGGTTGGGGACTTGGGGGTACAAATTCATCTCGGTGTTTTTAAATTTGAAGTTCTTTGGGTAAGAAATTTTTTAGACAAGTTTATCCAACTTTGATACTAAAAATCAAAACTTGATTATGTTAGGAAGTTAGTTTGTTTCTTATTTCTATCTTAGTTAGTTTCCTTATTTTAGGAAAGTTTGTTATAAGCTGATTTTTTCCTATTTAATAAGGTGTAAAACTATAGTTTGTATTATTCAAGTTTCAGAGGAATAAAAATATAGTGCCTTTGATCTTCTCATTCCTTTATTAGCTTTTATGGTACTAGAGCAATAAAAGTTACCAAGTCGAGAGAGACAATGGTGAAGATGGCCATGATCGGGCTTAACGGAGGCAATGGCATGTATATGGCTCCAAACACTTTTCAACCTACCTCCATAATCATCCCCATTGTCTCCTCGATTATTCTTCATTCCTTCAAATCACCACATTCAAACTAAACTGCACAAATTTTCTTCAATGGTCTTGTTCAATCTAAATGGTGATTCGAGGAAAAAGGAAATTGCTACTTGGATGTAATAATTCAAGAATAGCTCATCTCGCATCCCTTGTTTCCTGCTTTGGGATATTCGTAATTCCATGGTGATGTCGCGGGTCGATTCATTCGATTCAAGAAAATATTGTAGAAATTTTTCTTCTATATCCTTCAGCTCAAGCAATCTGGGAACCTGCAACTTTTGCATACTCTAATCGTGAAGACTCATCTCAAATGTTTTATTTGAGGACTCGCTCTCGCAACCTGTATTAACACGATAGCTTGGTCACCACTTATTTCAATGCCTTGACTGCTTAAGCAATCTGAGAAGCTGCAACTCTTGTATACTCTAATCTCGAAGACTCATCTCAAATGTTTTATTTGAGGACTCGCTCTCGTGAACTGTATTAAGACGTATAGTTTGGTCATCACTTATTTCAATGCCTTGAAGAAATTGCGGACAAGAACTCGATCTGCATAATCAACAAAACTAGAAAGACCCGGTAGTTGCAAACCTCTATCGACGGATAATTACTTTTGAATGTATTTATGATTTCCTTATAGGCCATTATCAATCATTAGATGAAGTTCATGCTCGAATTATCAGCCTTAAACCCTTACTGACTCTTGCTAAAATTTTTGTTGAAGTACACCAAGAAAAAAGTCGCTGCCATGTTATGCTTAATGCTTTACCATCATCCTTGCCAAACTCTGATGAATCTTCTGCTATAGCAGCTCGTGATGCTGGTACTCGCAATCGCCGAGGCACTCAATGGTACGATCATTGTCAACGTTCTTATTACGCAAAGGCGATGTGCTGGAAGATCCACAGAAAACAAGCATATTGGGTTCCTCATCACTAACGGAATGCCGATGCGAAAAGTACTCAAGCTGTGAAGAAATCCGAGCCTATACCGAAGTTTCCTTCACCAAAGCTCACTTGACTTTCATCATCGTTGTTGTCACCGGCCAAATTTATGCCATCTCACTCTCACGCCGCGCACTCCTAAAGATTGGCCCCTTCTACATCCGCTTATTCAAATATAAAAGGTGAGTCTTGGATAATTAACTCCGGTGCCTCGGACCATATAACCGGGAACCATTCTCTTTTTTCAAATTATACTCCTTGTTCGAATGACCGGTTTATTAAAATTGTAGATGGTTCTATAATAAGTGTGGTCGGAATTGGTTCAATCAATCTTGATCGAAAACTATACCTTTCTCACGTCCTTCATGTTTCCTGTTTATCTTGCAATTTACTATCCATCAGCAAGCTTACATCTGAACTTCAATGCACTGTTACATTTAATCATTCTTCGTGTCTCTTTTAGGACTGAATTTTGGGTTAGAGGATTAGGAGAGCTAAGGAGGACTTGGGTCTTTATTACAAGCAGTATCTTTCCTTGAGTGTTGGTTCCTAGGCAGTTATAGGTTTTGCTTTTCTTTCAAGCCTTTAACAGATTATGCTTCTTCATTGTGACTTAGGTCATCCTAGTTTTTCTTATTTAAAACATTTGTTTCCTTCTTTGATTCATAATAATGATTCCTTCTTTTGTGAGGTTTGCTAGCTTCCCTTCAACCATATCGGACTTTCAAGCCTTTTGCTTTTGTTCACTGTTAGCTATCGTAAGAGAGTTATTTTAGTGGACAAATGTTATTTGTATAAGACCGAAATGTGAGGATTAAAGCAAGTTTAGTGTGATTTTGGTCATAATATACCTTAATTGACCACTTTAGTTGCTACACTTGATTTACTTGTATTTTTCCCTCTATTGTGTATCGAGTGAGTTATGCATGTACTAGGTGACACCAAGCAAGGGCCGAAATGTTAGATCAGAACGGGTGATTAAGTTATCATACAGAGAGGTAATTAAAGGGTTAAACATCACGACGTATAACATGATCATCGCAACGAACAAGTGCAGATGACACCAAATTCTCTAGGAAAATGTGTGTTGCTACGCTCTTCTGGACGTCACGACGTATTAAATCAGAAGGACTATATAGATTCTCTGGAGATTCTGGACGTTGCGATGCTCTTATAGACGTTGCGATGTATTAAATAAGAAGTGATGCCAATATTCTCTGGAGATTCCTGACATCGCGACATGACATTCAGATGTTGTGACGTTATCAAGTAGAGTGGAGTTATTGTTTTCTCAGCCTTTCTCGATTGCCGTGATATTCGTCAAGACATCGCGATGAAGTCGGCAGAGACAATAGTGAAACTCCCTATTCATCACAGACGTCGCAACATTCCTCTCAAACATCAGCGGCGTTATTTAATCGAAAGTATATAAGGGAAGACTAGGCATTAGGGTTGGCATCTTTGGAACCTTGGCGACAAATGCAGCACATGGTGGCGATTTTCGTAACTCTGAGAATGTGTGTATGGGGTGAAGCTCCAATGGCAAAGGGGAATTACTTTTACCTTTATGCTTGATCAGTTGATTGTTATTCTCTCTTTTGTATCATTACTGGATATTATGCCTAAAATTGGCGGTACTATTGATTGTCCATTGATAATGGTATCTTAAATACTTTATCTAGGGTTGTATGAATACTATGGTTTGATATCAATCTATCTTATATCTTGTAAGTTGTGTTATGGATGGATGTGCTATGTTTTCATGCATGCTTAATCATGCGCCGGAAGACGATGACAAATCTGTAGCTATTCATGTATAGGCATATGTATGCGTAGTGGTATTGAGAGCATAGGGAAGACATCCGGTGTGTAGGAATATACGACAATAGGCATATGCCAGGCTTCACTCGGCGGAGCTGAGCTTAGTAGGGTTAGTAACGACTCACCCGACCCATGTAGACATATATGTAAGGGAATGTAGGCGTATTCCTTAGGAATAAGGAATCAACATCAGTGCCCCTACCACTTGAAGTCCCCTACTAGTTACTGGCTATCCACATCCACAGTGACATAACCTCTATAAGATATAAGAGAATATCTTCACAAACCATAGGAAGCATACAACCCTCGATTAATTCATTTGGAGAGAAACCCACCCCATGTGTGCTCAATTTCGATTTTCTACATTCATTATAGTTAGTTTTAGTTCTCGTTTATGTTCCCTAAGGATTCGGCCCAGCTCTTGCCGGTTTTATTACCTACGATCACGTACGCTTGCGTATGGCGACTTAAGTGTTTGCACTCATAGTCATGGGCTACAACATTGATGGATCTTTGGGGTTCATCTCGAGTTAGTACTTTTTCAAATAAAAGATGGTTTATTTCACTTATAGATGATCATACTCGTGTTTGTTGGGTGTATCTTTAGATAAATCTGAAACTAGTCATGTGTTTAGAATTTTTCATTCTATGATAAAAGCTCAATATGATTCAAACATCCAGATTTTGCGGACTGATAATGGGACCGAGTATTTCAATTCTGTTCATGGTGAATTCTTGACTGTAATTGACATTATTCATCAAAGTTCTTGTGCTAACACACCTCAACAAAATGGTATCTCTGAAAGAAAAATCGTCATCTTTTAGAAGTCACTCGGTTTCTCTTGTTTACCTCAAACGTTCCTAAACATTTTTAGGGTGATGCCTTTCTCACTTAATGTTATCTTATCAATAGGATGTCTTCTCGGGTTCTCAATTACAAAACCCCTCTTGACACTCTTCATTCTTGCTTTCCTAGTTCTCGTGTCTCTTCCGAACTTGACTTGTGTGTTTTTGGGTATTTGGCCTTTGTTCACGTGCATAATCCGAACACTAGTAAACTAGATCCTCAATCTCACAAGTGCATTTTTCTCGTTACTCTACTCAAAAAAGATATCATTGTTATTCTCCCTCAAAACGCAAGTACTTTATCTCACAGGATGTCATTTGTTTTGAAAATCAATCTTTTTATTCTACAAATTCACTTCAGGGAGAGAATTTAGGATCAGTAAATTTTTGGGATAATTTCACACGGATTCTTAATCTAAAACCGCCGAATTCAAACTCTAAGGTTGCCAAGTCCACATGGGAATTTTTTTGGTAAGAAAATCTAGATATTTTAAATTCAAATTCCACTTTATCTAATTCTGATCTCATTCAAATTCAGCCTAGATCCCTAAATTTCGTCCGATGAGTCTCCTAATCTTATTCAAGATCCTCCGTCAGAACATATCCAATTCATTTCCTCTTCTTTCCCTTTGACACCACTTCAGCATAAAAGCCAGGAATCGAACTCACGTGCTGGTGGGACTATACAACCATTTGAATTTACTTACACTTGAAAGGAAAAATCGCAATTCTATAATGATGGCTTAGATAATCTCGGCAACCAGCTTTCTGTACCAGAATCAAGTCCAAACACGAGGATAGATGACCTTGATATTCCTGTCGCACTGAGGAAAGGCACCCATATGTGTACAGAGGAGCCTATCAGATTTTCTGATGTGTCCAAGTTTGGAATTACAAGCTGTAGAGTCCAGCTTGAGGGGGAGTGTTAGGAAGTTAGTTTGTTTTTTATTTCTATCTTAGTTTCAAAGTTAGTTATAATCTGTTTTTTTTTTCTTTTCTATTTAGTATTGTGTAAAACTACTGTTTGTATTATTCAAGTTTGTGAGGAATAAAACACAGTGCCTTTGATCACTCTTTCCTTTATTAGTTTTTGGGTTAAATTTATATTGTTACAAATAATGATTGATATTTCTTAATTGCTAATTATTTTAAATAAACATTAAAGTCTCATCTTTTGTTCCTTCCATTCTTTTTTGTTCAAAGGTTGTACAGACCAAATTAAATAAATAAATAAATAAATAAAACATGACAAAGGTATAAATTTTTTTCATGATTGCAGTTTTCTACAGAAATGATGAGTGCTGTGAGTTTGGTACTTTTTCTAATGTCATTCTTTCTTGGTGGATTTCAGCTTCTGGGAGCTGGCATTGAGGATGAAGATTTTGCTGTTAATGAAGTCAAGTCCAAGCCTCAAAGGCTATCAAAGGGTAAGATGAAAATGAGCAGTAAGTCTCCAAGTTCTGCATCTTATTTAAGAACAGGTCTGCAATTGTCTGCTCCATCTAAGCTGTCAAAACATGAAGCTAGTGGGAACAAGAAACAAGATAGCAAGAGGAGTTCATTCTCTGAACGGCCAGTATCATTTGTTTCATGTGGTGTCATGCAAACCGATCAAGTCCCAGAGCCAGTGGCCACCAACACAAGCAAAATCATCACAAACGAAATGGTCATGCATAGTTGCCCCCCGAAGATGGGCGCCTTTGAGGTGCATACAAAAGGTTTCGGCTCAAAGATGATGGCCAAAATGGGATTTGTTGAAGGTGGTGGTCTGGGTAAAGACGGTCAAGGAATGCTGCAGCCCATACAGCCCACTAAGCGACCAAAATCACTTGGGTTAGGTGTGGAATATGCAGAGAAAACCACTGGTGTGGAATATGCAGAGAAAACCACTGGTGTGAAAGCGCAACAAGTAGATTTTGGTTCCTTCAAAAAGCATACCCAGGGATTCGGATCAAAGATGATGGTGAAGATGGGTTTTGTCCCGGGCACTGGTTTGGGCAAGGATGGCCAAGGGATGACCACCCCATTGTCTGCAGTAAGGTTACCGAAATCACGAGGCTTGGGTGCCAAGTCATAAAGCTTCAATGGTTCCTCTATGATGTTACTTATAATATGAGCACCAAGGATCAAACATAAGATATCCTGTAAGATGGGAGAACTATCTAGCAACTTAAATCCCAGGGCTTTACATTAGTGATAATGCCATGCATGTTGATCCTGTCAGTTATAGTGCTCGTCATATCTTATGACCTGGTGGCAACTCAGTGTAACTCAGTGCCGGCATATACATTGTAGATTTTCTAACTTGTCAATTTTATTTATTATTCTTTTGATTACATATAGATGAGGTTGTAAACTGTCATTTTGCCTGACCTTTAATTTACTATTAGAAGCATTTTGAGTTACAAATCTTAAAATTGCTCAAAATAAAAAACCAATCTGCAAATAGTAGTTCTTTTTTCAAAAAAATCATCATGGAACCTTTTAGAAACCTATAACCTTAAGCTGGACTACCGACCCGCCTCCAACTGTCAAAATAACAATATTATTATTTTATTATTATCATCATATCAATAAAGCCGTTGGTTGTATCCAACGCATCGGGACAATAAATTCCGAAACTCCTTGTCAGTGTCACTGCCTACCAACCAAAGACCAAAACCAAGGTTGTTTTCAGAACCCCTTTGCTGTGGTTTCTTGATCTCTATCCTCTGGGCTTATAGTAGAGATCAAGGATGGCCTCCAAGGAGGTGGTCGGCACCATGGACGTGTTGGAGACTTGGAGTGCTCCGGCTCCGACCACGATGCCGCTCACCATGTTGACAGTGGGAGGGGGGTCCTCTACTCCGGTTGGGTCTATCATCTTGTTGTCAATTCTATTGGCTATGAATATTGTCATCTCTGATTCTTGTTCCTTAGAGGCAATTTCGTTGTCATGTACAAGCGTGATCCCCATGATCAACCCGGCATAGTCAGTTCTCTCTTGCTCTCATGTTCTTTGTGTTTCTTGAATTCTTGTTTTGTTTCTGGTTTTGATGTTTGTTGGGAATCTCGTCTGGGTTTCTTTTTTGAATTTTGTTCATTGGTTGCGATTACTGTTCTGGTTTTCTTGAATTCTTGTTTATGGTTTTGGTTTTGGAATTTCATTTGGGATTTCTTTGTTGGAATTTTGTAATCTTTGTTTGCAATGAATAAGAATAATCTGCTGATAAATAAGCTCATGATAATAACAACCTTTTTTTTTTAATGATATTTGTATGAGGATGACTATGCAAAAGAAGTAAATTTCGAGCAGGTTTCTGGGAGTTTGTCTTTGAGCGAACTGTAAGGAATGGTTCTTCTAGTCTAGCTTGGTTGGATTTAGATGGAGGGCAGTTTATAGTTTTAGTATGAACAAATTAATTGTTGCTGAAACCTTTTTCATGCATAATTGCAGCCCTTGAGAGAACATCAAACTATGCATCTCTATTGACAAATAATTTTATTTTTCAACAATTCATTTTACCATACCTTTGGCACCTGACTTACAACTTCTCTGGATGATTTATTGTCTATAGTGATGCACCAAATGCTAAATCTGCTACAAATATTTCAGAAAGGTCAATGTCAATGTTTTTGAAGAAATATTTGTCGGCAGTGAATACACAAAATCATTAGGTTTGTTGGAATTTGCAAAAAGGAAAACTCTTTTACATTTTTTTGATTGGTTTGTGGAGTTTCTTTTCTGATTATTGTATCTCTTTTGGTCTTATTTTACTTGGATTTTTTATTTTTATTTTTTTGCTTCTTAGACTCTGTTGAGATACCCAAAGTTGTGTCTGGTATTCATTTTCCCTTTCATCATACTGCAGAATCCGATCAGGAAAGGAGTCATCAGTCACAATCTTATGGTGGAGGAACTAGGACGTAGGAAAGTTAATGATGGGGTAAACATTATTTCTTTGCCTTTGATAAATGGTTTAATTTTTTTGAAATATTTATTGTTCATTGCTGGTAGGTACTATTGTAATATCTTGTAGTTTGTGTACATTCTAATGTTTGTTGCTTTTATTATATCAATGTCTGAATATCTTTTTGCAAAGAGGATCTAATGATACTATTTCTTCTCAACTAGGATGTTTATGTACTAAGGTTGTACAATCGGTTGGACGAGACTAAGAAAGGAGAAGTAAGTGATTGCTTTTGTAATACATTTTAATATAATCATACTGGTAAAGGAAGTTTTTATTATAACTTTACTTGTTCCATTGGTAGTGAAATTGGGTAATGAATCGTCTCCATCCAATGTCTGGTGTTATTGAAATTGGGCAGTGGCAAGGATTGGCAATTTCACGCAAATATGTGAAGTTGGTAGTGAAGAAACCAAAATGCATCCTTATTGTTAGATATAAATGTTCCATTTCCTCCATTCTCAAATGGAGGCTGCACTCTATGTTTTTTTCTCCTTTTGAAATTGTCTTAACTATTTGTTTTTCTGTGATATTATATAATTTTGTTGATAGGGTCATGTTCCTTGATGGTGATGAAAATTATAGAATGGCTTTTTAATTATGGGCAAAACTTGAACAAAGGAAATATATTGATTATTCTGTTTAAATATAGGCAAACTTGACCATGGAGTGAATTAGATGAGAATACACAATTTTGTTCAATCCCACCAATTCAAATTGCTCCATTCTCAAAATCACAACTGTAGCATTGACATGGTTAATATAGGAAAAAGCGGTTTACATCTTAGTGGCAGTGCAAATTTGGAACGACTCACCGTCTAGGGATTAAGATGCTGGAGTATTCATTAGTGGAGCTCCTTTGATAATTGAGTAGGATGTTTTTCTGATAATGAAAGAGACCAATATTTTAATGATATTATACTTTGATGACTCACCTTCGAGATGAAAAAGAATGGCTAATTTTTTAGAAGGGAAACTTATTTTATCTTTACTCTTTGAATCAAAAACTTTAGCCTGATGTAACTGGTATATATATTGGTAAACTGTGCTAGATTGCTTGTGCTACTGCTGGAGAAGCTCGCAAATGGATGGAGGCATTTGATCAGGCCAAGCAACAGGTAGTTACTTTTTTTCCGAACAAAATTGGTAAATTATCTTTGACTTCAGTCTGGGCCTCCTTTGGGTGTTTCTTTGAATTTTAACGAGTGTTGCTGTAGGAGAGCATCATATTTTAGTGTTGCTCTTCTTGTATTATTTTTGTGGCATACTGTAACTACGTAGCTTTCTAGTACTTGTACTGAGATAGATGGATGTATGTGTGTGTGTGCGCGCGCGCACATCAATCCTAGCAGTCGGCCTTCTACACATTACTACTGATGCAATTCCATCCAAGACCCATAACCAATCCTGGGACAACTGGATAAGCATGATCTGTATACATGTCAATAGGCATGAATTTGTGACATATATTTCTAGATTGCTTGGCATCTGATCTCCAGGCAGCCAAATGTTCTTTTGCATCAGTTTAATCATTTTATAATTTTGGATAGTTATTTTTTTAATGTTTGGATTCTTTCTTAGCCATTGTCTAACTCTTTCCTTTGTCAAACTTTCAAACAGGCTGAGTGGGATCTTTTGAGGGGCAGTAATAAACATAGACTGAACACTGAGACTGAGTATGCTTTAGCTATTAAATGTACATTACATATGCTCAAAGAGATGCTTAGTTTCATATTATTTTTGTTAGTAATCTATTTACATAATGTATCATCTTATTAATCTCATGTATCTGTTTCTCTATAAAAGGCTTAATCTTGAAGGGCATCGGCCTCGGGTGAGGCGATATGCACATGGTTTTCGGAAGCTGATTAGAATCGGAAAAGGTGAACACTTCATTCCAGTCAGATTGATTTTTGTAGAAAAAAATAAAAAAAATAAAGGAACATCAGATTAATATATTCCCATATATTATGAGTCCTTAAACTATTGACCTCTTAAATTTAGTAGTGATATGATATAAATTTTATGGACTTCTTATGCCCTTTTCATTTATGTGTATGTGTGTGGATGTATGCCTCAACTTTTTGCTACCTTGCTTTTTCTTATTTGAAACTCGCCAGCCTTAATGAATTTATGGGCCTCTTTCATTCTTCAGCTTACCTTTGAGATGAAGCACAAATAGCAAGCGATAAAAGATAATATTGGATGGAGGGAGGATCCATTTTCTACTTTTTCATAGCCCTTGTATATTTCCAGGAACTTTGACTTTTGTGATGCATGCTTATGGCATGGTGATAACACTATTTACTATTAGGGCCTGCTTATTGGCATGAAACTTTAGAATGGAAAGATCTAGGGCAGGTCTAGCCCTAATAATTAAATAGTACACAACTACAATATTGTTGTTGTCATTGTTGTCATTGTCATCGTTGTTGTTTCTATCACCACAGCACATGTTTTACGCCAACCATATTGTAAAACTGCTTGCGATTTCATGTCTTAAAATGTTTTATTTGCCAATGTTAACAGTTTTCTGCATCCTCCGATTACAGGTCCAGAGATGCTTCTTCGCCAATCTTCAGAACTTGGGAGAAATGTACAAACAAACATGAATTATGAAGGTGATGTTGGAGATGCAATCGGGGCTCATGAATGGAGATGTGTTCGTACTTTACATGGTAATAAATATCCTTTTACAGCATATCATGCATAAATAAGTCATTATATGATGACAAATAGGATATTAAGAAACTAAATGATATTATTTCCCAACATATTTACTAATGTTCAGTGAGTTACTGTAGAGATTTCAATTTTCATAAGATTTATAGTCAGGAAAGATTTAAACTTGGCTATTGTTCTCCCTGTGTTGGAGGTCATCCACTTGGGGAGGAAAACCAAAACAAAAAATTTACAATCTTAACATTTTGAGTTGCAAAGCTTGAATCACATTTTATAGTTTCGATTTTCCTGGAACTGGAATTGGATTGAAAGCATTTTGGGTTTTGATTGTAGATATGTATTAGAATGTTGGTTAGATGGTTTTTGATGTAAAAAATGATAGAGAAAACATGAAAGAGAGTTTTCCCTCTTGTTGTTATTAATAGAGTCTTCAGTAAAACTAAGTCCATTTGTAAGTTCAGAAAGTTATTATGAATATATTTTGTACTTGGTAGAGGAGTTTTGATTTCTTTCTTTCAAATCAAGATCATGGACTGGATTGGATTGTGGATTGCTAACCATGATCTTTAAAATTGGATTCTTGATCTGGTTATGAATTATATATTGGGGAACTATTTTAATTCAGCAATAAATTGAATGGTAAATTGATTTTTAGTAGTACAAGTTGATAGCCTTTAGCTTAACGCATGTCAAAACATAGGCTGCATAGTTTCTATTCAACTATTTTAATCTGAACAGCTATCTATTATTCAAATACCTAATCCTACTAACTAGGTCAAGGATTTGTTGCTCATAGTCATGCCACTTCCTAATTCTGTGACACACCTTCTACATTATTAATTCTTGTGAACTAGTGAGCATTTCAATTTCTGCATTCTTATTAGAATGTCATGTGTTCCCCCTTTACTGGTGGTTATCTGATGGTAATTTGACATTCTTGTTTGCAGGAAATAGAGTTTTTGAAGATGTAGTTAATTCAAAGGTGATCTCTCTGAGACTGAATTTAAAAATCTGCATAATGGGTTTTGGGGTGAAGTATTTGAGATGTTTATTCTTGAATTTCTATTTTACTTGTACTTGCAAAGGTTGTTTGGAGTAAACAATAATGTTTGCCTATTTAATATAGTTTTCACAATGGCCTTTGAATGAGTAATACACTCCAGATATTGAAATTGTATAATTGAATGGGATCTGGAGGAATTTTCATCTAAATCCAAAAGTTATGGTGCAATTCTTAGTTTCAAACTGGCAAGTGACATATTAGGCAAAATCTAGCCTAGAATCCAAAGGGAGCAGAATAAAGAGGACCAAGGATATGCAAATAAAAGAATGCTTCAGAGCCTATTAGGCCCATTAATTTGTCAGTACAATAAATACTTCCATTTCTTAGCAAAATTTGTGGCCAATTAGGGTACGCTTTCAATTGATTATGTTCTCTCAATGATCTTTTATGGCCTATTAGGGTACCATAACACTGATTATGATCTCTCTTGTCAATGATCTTTTGTAGAACCTTGATGATTTGTCAAGAGACACATCAGTGGAGTGAATCCTAATATGGCGTTGTTATTAATATTTTGTTGCTGATGGTTGGACCCCTAAAATGGGGATGTAATTTATCAGGCTTGGTTTCTTCTGATCATGACAAAGTGTATTAGCATTTCCACTTGACACTTGCCACACTCATTATGACTCATTTAGTTCTAAAGTTATCGATCTAAACTCTGCCCATCCACATTAAACCACACCTAGAACAGTTTAGTAGCAACTTACCAGGTCATAGAGTATATGTGGTTCTAGTAAAGATATCAGTTGTCAAAACTATATATATCATAGACCATTAACATCCCTTTCCAAGAACCCACTCTTCTCCTTGTTTCTTCCCTAATTTTTATTATTATTTATCTATATTCTTTGTTCACTATCTTCAAGTCCTCTACTTCTTCCTTCTCTTATCGCTACATGACCCTATTCAATGTTTCTTATGGTGTTGCCCTTTGGATGTCCCAAGAAGGGGATTTTATCTGAACAAGACTGTTTGTCACTTATTCCGTTGTATTGATTAAGCTAGAACAAGCCTGATCGATGTCAGTATGTACTACTTTGGATTGCAAGATTTTTGGAAGGGGATTTTATCTGAACAAGACTGTTTGTCACTTATTCCATTGTATTGATTAAGCTAGAACAAGCCTGATCGATGTCAGTATGTACTACTTTGGATTGCAAGATTTTTGTTGATCTATTTTCATTTACTACCTAACTATCCATGTTCTTGCAAAATTTGTTTAGAGTTATTGCCTCTTGGATAAACCATGTGCTTACAAATTATTTAGAGCCAACAAATTAGCATGTTTCTTTGATTGTATTTTGTATTTTCATTTTGATTTATTCAATTTTCATGTTTTACTTTGTATTTTCACTATTATTTTTTTACCCAAATGTCCGTTTTCCTGTGAAATTTTTCTTGATTTCTTGCATCTTTAATAAACCCATATTCTTTAAAATTTATTTAGAGGCAACAACCCAACGTATATCTTCCACACTTATTTTGTTTCTTCACTTCAGACTTGGTCGATTTCTATCTTTAACTTTTATCCATCTTGAATGAGGATGTTAAGATTTTAGTTTGATGAACTGCCTTGAGAAAATGCTTGCTACCAGTTTGTCTCAATTGTTATAGGTTGGGAAGGATATCCTTCTTAAAACGGTTGGTGTTATTGATGCAAATGTAGACACGGTCTTCGAAGTAATTCTCAGTCTTGACAAAAAAATGCGATATGAGTAAGTTAAGCAAATTGCATTTCTCTATTTCCAGCCTAGGCAAATTGTTCTAAGAATGAAGCTTGCAGGTGGGATACATTGACAGGTGACCTAGAAGTGGTTGATTCAGTAGATGGGCACTATGACATTGTTTATGGAACATTTGACCTAAAAGTACCACCTTCGGTATGTGCTAAATTTTCAGGAGTTGATGCAAGATAATCTTATTGGTTCTCATTATATATTAAATCATTTGTATGCATCTTGTCCTTCCATGCAGTTCTAGGTCATCCTTATTTGACTTTAATCCCCACTAGACCTGCATGTGATTGAACTCTTAATACTTTTGCTCAGCATTACGTCTTTTTGATATGAACTTTAATTTGCAATTGAACCTAATCAAACATTTGTTTCCAAATTTGAAATATGCCTCATGATAGACATGCTTACTAGGTACATCACATTCTGGTTCAACAAATTACACAACTTCATGATGTGCCATAATTCTTATTAAAATGTTGTGTGTTGTGGGCTGCAGTTTAAACCATAGAAACACATAACCCCATAATGTGCCATGAAACTTATGCCATAAATGATGTGTTTTGGCTGCAGTATGGAGCTGAAGCTTAAATGTATGAGCAGTATGGAGCTGAAGCTTAAATGTAGTGGTTTACACATGACACAGCTCCATAATGGGTCTTAAATAGTATGACATTGAAGTATTCTTTGTAGGCTGTACTTTAAACCAATCTTTCCAAAAATAAGAGTTTCTTTACTCCAACTACATCCAGTTTTAGTGTTGGTCCAGTTCCTAAGATACTTTCAAACATTCATTTTAATTGATTAGAGTGCAACATCTCTTTAATATGAAAGGCTGATCTTCATATCAGGTGGCATTCTAAGAAGGATTTTGTCTTCTCTTGGCAAAGGGTTTCGGGGCAGGATGGGGTATATAGTGTAGGTTTTTCTAGAAGAAAAACCCTCATTCTTATTGAATTTCATCATAAACGCAGTACAAAATAAATAGCAAAGAAAGGCAACAAATCGTGAAATTTATCAATCACCTAATCTCTAGGCTAGAAAACAGGGAACTGACAACTAATAGAAAATGCTAATTTATCTCCTAAAAATCTGACACCCCCTCAAGTTGGAGCGTAGATGTCTATCATGCCCAACTTGCTTACAAACAACTCAAAACTAGTTGTGAAAAGGCCTTTGGTGAAGATATCAACTATTTGTTGTGTAGAAGGAACGAAAGCATACAAATGGCTCCACAATCAATCTTCTCCTTTATGAAGTGTCTGTTGTCAATCTACACATGCTTTGTGCGATCATGTTTCGGGGGCAGGATGGGGCATATAGTGTAGGTTTTTCTAGAAGAAAAAACCCTCATTCTTATTGAATTTCATCATAAACGAGTACAAAATAAATAGCAAAGAAAGGCAACAAATCAGGAAATTTATCAATCAGCTAATCTCTAGGCTAGAAAACAGGGAACTGACAACTAATAGAAAATGCTAATTTATCTCCTAAAAATCTGACACCCCCTCAAGTTGGAGCGTAGATGTCTATCATGCCTAACTTGCTTACAAACAACTCAAAACTAGTTGTGAAAAGGCCTTTGGTGAAGATATCAACTATTTGTTGTATAGAAGGAACGAAAGCATACAAATGGCTCCACAATCAATCTTCTCCTTTATGAAGTGTCTGTTGTCAATCTACACATGCTTTGTGCGATCATGTTGTACTGGGTTTTGTGCAATACTTATGGTGGCTTTGTTGTCACAATTCATTGGCATATCATGTGTTGGCATCCGTAACTTTTTGATAAGAGCCAATAGGAAATCTCAACGAAACAAGAATAATTTTATTGATAACTCGGCCTACTGCTCAAGAAGAAGGCCAACTCTCCCGATCTACGACGGCTACTCAAGAAAAGAAAACAAACTCAGCATAAAACCCTAATTCTCCTCCTAATGATCTATTTATACTAAACCCTAATTCAGAAAATAACAAAAGATAATAAAAGACTAAACAACCCTCCGCCTAACATTGAGTCTCAGAAGGTCAGGGCCTAACATTACTCCCATTCCAATCAGACATCTTGTCCTTAAGATGGAACCACGGAATCTGCTCACGATCATATCAAAATGCTCCCACGCTAAGGCCATAATCCCTAAGAAATCCTTCCATCTTATTAGTACCTCCTTCGTCCCCGGTGGACCCGTCAACCCGTGGCACACACCTTCCAAACCCGCCGGTTCCAACATGATCTCCATGTTATCGGTCAATGTCGGCAGTAGTGAAAAGGAAGGTTTATGCTCACTGACCGGCGACCGCACTCCGCAACTGTGACACATGAAACACTGGATGGATCGCCGAAGAGGATGTCAACTATAAACGATAAGCCACCGTGCCAATCTTCTCGATGATCTCATCAGGCCCAAAGTATCGGGGTGAGAGCTTGTCATTCCTACACCGTGCCAAAGTCTTCTGCCGATATGGTCGTAATTTTAAATACACACGGTCCCCCACCGCAAACCTGACTTCCCTCCTGTGTCCGTCCGCATGCTTTTTTATAGTATGTTGAGCCTTCGACAAATGCCTCTTCAATTCTTCCAACATGCTATCCCATTCGACCAAGTACTTGTCGACTTGCGACACGGGTGATGTGCTATGCCCATAATACACCAAATGCGGGGGATCTCGTTTGTATAGGAACTTGAAAAGAGTGGTCTGTGAGGAAGTGTGGTAGGAGGTATTATACTAGTATTCTGCCAGAGATAACCACTGCGCCCACTATTGGTGCATATCTGATACAAAACACCGCAGGTAAGTTTCCAAGCTGCGATTGACAACCTTCGTCTGTCCATCGGTCTACGGATAATAAGTTGTGTGTTTCAACACCGTCCCCTGCCACTTGAACAACTGCCGCCAAAAATGGCTCAAATTTTTTTTATCACGATCCATCACTATAGATTCCGGAAGCCCATGTAGTCGCACCACACTCCGCATGAAAGTTGCCGCCATTGTAACTACGGTATACGGGTGCCGCAGGGGTATGAAATGAATATACTTGCTCAAACAATCAACTACCACGAGAATCTCCGTGTCCCCCTTCGATCGAGGCAGCCCCTCGATAAAGTCCATCGTCACCTCCTTCCAAACTTTATCCGGAAGCGGCAAAGGTTGTAGTAACCCTCCTGGAGCCATTGCCTGATACTTCTGACGTTGACACACGTCACACCTAGCGACCATGTCCTCCACATCCTTCTTCATGCCCACCTAATACAACTCTGCTGCAAGACGCCGATAAGTTTGAAGAACCCTAGAGTGACCCCCCACTGCTGCAACACGCTGATAAGTTTGAAGAACCCCGTGAGTGATCCCCATTCTGCATCTCCCATGAAACTCCCCGGAGTAGGCACGGTATAAAAGCGGATGTTCCGGGAAGAAAAAAGGCGACCCCGTATAACAAACGCTCCCTTCCAAGGTATAACCGGGATAACTCGTCTTTCCCTTTTGCAGTGATGCCCGAATCTTACGCCAACCCTCATCCGCTTTTAATATCCCGCAGAAGAACAACTCCCAATCCAACACCAATGGTATGCGATAGTGCCATCAACTACGGTTCCTCCACCCGCCTTCACAAGGCATCAATTGCTTTGTTTTCTAATCCCGACCGATATCAGATCTCAAAAATCATACCCCAACAACTTGGACAACCCTCACGGTGTTCCTCCTCAGAATTCAACCGCTGTCTCCAACAAATACTGGAGACTTCTCACTGACCAGGCGAACAATAAAACACCGCCCGATTAAGTATGGTCTCCACTTTTGCACCGCAAGCATGATAGCCATAAGTTAACGCTCATATACAGACTTGAGCTGTACCCTAGCGGTCAAAACCTGGTTGAAATAAGCGATCGATCATTGGTTCTGCATGAGAACTGCACCCAGTCCACACCCTGAAGCATCTGTTTCCACCACGAACGGTTGATTAAAATCTGGTAAAGCCAATATCGGAACACTGGTCATAGCTCGCATCAGTTTCTTAAAAGCCTATGTCGCTACTTCCCCTTATTGGAAACTGTCTTTCTTTAACTGCTCTGTCAATGGCCATACGATGTTACTATACCCTTTTACGAACTTTCGATAATAACCTGTGAGCCCCAAGAATCCCCGCAACTCCTTGAGTGTTTTAGGTATCAGCCACTCCAACATCGCCGCTACCTTGGATTGATCTACGAAAACCTCCTCCGTCGACACTACATGTCCCATATACTCCACTCAGGTTTTCGAAAGCAATTAAACACTTTTATGGTCGACGCATAAACCGATGTTGTAACTCCACTAACACCATCTCCAAATGACTCACATGATCCTCCAGGGAGCGGCTGTAAACTAAGATGTCATCAAAGAAAACCAGTACGAACCTCCACAGATAAGGTTGGAACACCTTATTTATTAAGGACTGATAAGTGGTTGGAGCATTCGTGAGGCCAAACAACATGACTAGGAATTCATAAAGTTGTCCTCATGAGTCCAATGCAGCCTCTTTATGCACATCCCGGCACAGATCCGGATTTGATGATTTTACCCCGACTTCAAGTCAATCGTCTTGAACATCGTGGCACTATGCAACTCATCCAGCAACTCATCGATGATGGGGATAGGAAATTTATCTAACACAGTCTCCTTATTCAGGGCTCTATAGTCGTTGCAGAATCTCCAACTCCCATCCTTCTTCTTCACTAGCAAAATCGGACTTGTAAATGGGCTCACGCTCGGTTGTATGATCCCCGCCTCCAACATCTCCTTGACGAGCCGCTCAATCTCATCCTTCTGGATCTAAGAGTAGCGATATGGGCGGATGTTGATGGGTGAGGTCTGCTCGTGGTCCCGCCTTGGGAACAACCTCTCTGGTATCCGAAAAACCCCTGCAAAGCGCCCCAACAATTGTTGTACCTCACTGAATCCTCTCGCCCTCCGTTGCTTCCTTTCAAGTAACTGCAGTTTAATCAGAAAACCGCGCCTCGCATCCTGAATAGCGCGTGCCATAGTTTTGAGTGACACAAGGGTTTTGCATAGACTTAGGTCATCTTACAAAACCATCGCCCGGTTCCCCATCTGAAACTCCATCATCAGTAATTTCCAATTCACCTTCATTTCGCCCAAAGTCTACAACCACTTCATCCCTGATATCACATCGGTGTTTCCTAAATCGAGGGAAAGGAAATCCTTCATCAGCTACATGCCCTGTATTGTCAAGATCAAACCTTTACATATTCCTCTACTTTTCTCCACCATACCCCCATTGCCCATACCCATAACCACTCCAAATCACGCAAGGTGTCTATTAACCTAACGCCTCAACTGGCCTACTACTTGGGTGGAGATAAAGTTATGGGTCACTCAGCTATCTACTAACATAACCATTTCCTGGTCACCGATGCTTCCCTTTAGCTTCATGGTATGGCTCGATGTGAATCCCACCACCGAATTAAGTGAGACTTCCACCATATCCAAGTGATGGTGCTCCTCCTCCTCAATCTCTTCTTCCACCGCCTTTTCCCCACTTTCCTTCTCATCGCACACCATCAAGACTTGCAACGATGTCCAGGGAAAATTTCTCATCATATAGGAAGTATAACCCCTTTGCTCTCCTATTCTGAAGCTCTGACTCCGTGAGGCGTTTGAGAGTTACTCCCAACCGCGCCCCACTACTCGGGTCCTTCTGGCTCTCTCTCTGCAATCCCAATGTCTAAGTCTTTGGCCCTACCATTGTGGAGTTGGGTCGATGAGAAAGACCAACCGAGTTACCTTTATTAACCTTCTCAGCCGCGTTCTTATCCTCAACCATTTGTGCCAACTCCATCATCTCTCCGATCCCCCTCTGATGCAACAAGCGCACGACATCCCAGATCTCCGGCTTCAGTCCCTTTAAAAAAATTCCTTCCAACACCTCGTTTAAGATTCCTCCTAACCGCCCGGACAGTAACTCAAATTTCTCCTTATATTCCATGACCGTCTTATCCTGGGTGAGTGCAAAGAATTGTTTATGCATACCTCCCTACTGAGTGGCCCGGAACCTCTCTAACAGTCTGTCCTTGAATTCGCCCCACGATCTTAATGGCAGTCGTTGTTCTCGCCACTGAAACCCCGCAAGAGCCCTTTCCTCCAAGCATAGAGCCACCGCTTTCAGCTTCTCCCTGCCTGATAGCCTATTGATGGCAAAGTAGCAGTAGCGCTCTACCTTGTATATCCATCCATAGGCATCTTCCCATTCGAAGATGGGCATCTTCAACTTCCTAACCCTGGAGTTCGCCCCAGATTGAAACTGCCCCGCTCCGTTCCGTGACATTAGAGGCCGCCATCTACCTCATTCTATACCCTCCATGAGTCTAGTATTCCCCAAGGTTTTAAAAGGCGAAATAGGGTACCGAGGCGTTTTGCTTTAGCCTCTCGAGGCGTAAGCCTCGAGGCGAGGCGAGGCGAGGCGAGGCGTAAGCCTCAACTAAAATATATAACAAATAATAAAAAATAGCAATATATTATTAGATTGTCAATAACTCAAGTGTATTAAATGAAAACACACATGATACAATTCATAAAAAATAAAATATAGTAAATTAGTAATAAAGCAATTTCATCACTCAAATACATCAAATAAAAAACACCCATAATATAGTTTATAGAAGACAAAACATAATAGTAATGTTACTAATGTTGTAAAACATTGAAACACCCATGATAATAACGTTCAATTCCATAATATTTCCCTAACTAATCATCATCTTCAAAACTAATGGGGTTGGGGTCATCTTGAAAATGAATAGCTTCATCTTCATCATCAACATCTTCAATGTTATTTTCATTATCATCTTCATCTCCATCTTCATCCATAAACGTGAGATTTCCTATATAAAAACAAAATAAAATACATAATTAATATTAATTGTATTATACTATTTTTTCATATTTAAAGTCTTAAAACTAGACTATTAATAAAGACTAAAAATATCCAATAAATGCATTGTAATACATACTAAAGTAAGCAACTAACCTCTCATTTCATTGGCCATCTCATCAACATCGATATTAAGTTCTTCATCACCAACTTCTACATTTTCTCCCTCATCCCTTTCAGCTATCCACTCATCATCAGAAGATAATTCTTGATCGATGAAAGTATCTTGGTTTTTCTTGAATGATCGATCTTTCCTAAACTTCAACTTTCTATTATACATAATGAAAACCAAACTATTCAACTTAGTGGTGGATAGACGGTTCCTTCTCTTTGTGTGAACTTGATTAAATGTGCTCCAATTACGTTCACAAGCCGATGAAGAACAAGTTAGGCCAAGCACTCTCATTGCAAAAGACTTTAACTCTGGAACTTGATCTCCAAATTGATCCCACCATTCCACTACATCACAATTTAAAAGAAAAACATCAAATAAATTAAATACAAAAGACAAAAGTTAATAAGCATTTATTTTAAGAAACTAGATGATTATATTTACCCGGAGCACGTGTTTTATATGAGTTTAACGCCGCTCTCATTCCAAAAAAGCCTCTCTTGTATCGATATTCATCAAGTTGTTTTTCAGCTGTGTTGAACATGGTAAAATCTGGAAGTAGTCTCTCCATACAGTTCCACAAGCCAGTTTTAATCTCTGCATGATTAGAGAAGTTATCCTCCCACTTGAATTGAGGATTTAGATAATATGCAGCAGCATGCAAATCTCGATGCAATTGTTTATCCCACTTTTCATCAATAATCTTCCAAATTTCCATGTAGGCCGCTCTTTCATTCCCCAAATTTTCAGCAATTTTTTCTTTCGCCGCATCCATGGCACCATAGATAAATCCCATTGCCGGTTCTTTTTCACCATCAACCAATCTCAACACATCCACCAAAGGCTTCGTGGTTTTGATAGCATAAGCAACACTTGGCCAAAAATTTCTCTCATCCATGATATATTTCTTCACCTCTTTGCCTTCAAGTTTATTTGCCCAACGACACCCACTCCATTCTTTTGACACAAACATCCTTTGAAGAGCTCCTTTCATACCACTCAAGCTCTCTAAAGTCAAGTAAGCGGTGGCAAATCTTGTGGCGGCCGGTCGAACAAGATCTCTTTTAGCAAATTTTCTCATGAGTTGCAATACCCATCCATGGTTGTAGATGAAATTACTCACTTTCTTTGCCTTCTGTAAAGCATTCTTATGTTGTGGTAATTCTCCAAGCTTCTCAAGCATTAGATCAAGGCAATGTGCGGCACAAGGAGTCCAATATAGATTCTTTCTCTTCTCCATTAACATTGTCCCCGCGGCCTTGTATGCACTTGCATTGTCGGTTATCACTTGGACAACAATGTCTTCACCAATTTCATCAATTACTTCATCAAGCAATGTGAACAAATAATTGGCATCTTTAACACGGTCGGAAGCATCAATAGATCTCAAAAATATTGTCCCATGTGGATTATTGACAAGAATGTTAATCAAACCTCTATTCCTTATGTCACTCCAACCATCCGAGATTATAGACACTCCGGTATGCTTCCATGTCTTCTTCAACTCATCAACAAATAGTGTTGTTGTTTTATACTCTTCCTTCAAAATCCATGTTCAGAGTTCATGCATAGAAAGAGGGTGTAGACCTACACCATAATTACCAACGGAACGAAGCATGTTGAAGTAGGACGGGCTCCTAGCCACATTAAATGGAATGGCATTCTCGAAGAAAAACCGTCCAATATCTAAACAAACTTGATTACGTAACTCCTTCATACTTGTTTTTGTCATTTTTTTAGGAAGAACTCCATCTTCATTGGCATTGGGCATATCTCCTTCACTTCTCAATCTTGAATGAGCAAGAAATCGGTCCATCGGCCCTCGAGGTTGTGGCCCACTACCACTTCCACTAGTACTACCATTGCCACAAGAATTGACCATCTCCATAGGAGCACCAAAATAAGAACCGGAATCCACCATTTCATCAAAAAATTTTTGATGCATATGTTTTTGTTCCTCAAAACCCTTCAAATAGGCAATCATCTCCTCTTTGACTTCATTGGGTACTTTAACACAAGCTGAAACATTTTTATGTGTCCCTCCAAGATGGTCTTTTAATCTCTTAACCCCTCCTGTGATTGTCTTGTTACAAAATTTGCATTTGATGTACACATAACCTTTCATTGCATTAGTGGAGTCAACTTGAATTCCATATTTCCAAGCAGGATCTTTTCTATTTTGAGTCTTGGATCCACTTTCACATGGATGAGATCCTTGACCTTGATTAACAGCTTTGTTTTTAACAATTCTACAATCAGGGGGAATTGGAAAGAAGAATCAGCTGATTCAGCTCTAAAGCCTCTAATAAAAAATCAATAACAAATCATTGAAAAATCAGCTCCAATTCTTCTCAAACTTAGAAAGAAGGATGAAAAATCAGCTCCAATTCCTCTCAAACTTAGAAAGCAGAAAAATGAAAAATTAATGAAAAATTAGCTCCAAATTCTTCTCAAACTCAGACAACAGAAAAATCAATGAATAATCAATGAAAATCAGCTCCAATTCTTCTCAAACTTAGAAAACAGAAAATCAATGAAAAATCAATGAAAATCAGCTCCAATTCTTCTCAAACTTAGAAAACAGAAAAATCAATGAAAGATTCAAACTTTGGAAGTTCAGAACTTCATATTAACTCAATCTTAGAAGATTTAATCATGCCCTAATGACAACCATAACTGTCAGCCCTAAATTGGGAGTTTGGGACAATTGACATACCTGAACTGAAGGTTGAAGACGGGAGATTTGAGAACCGGAGAAGTGAGAAGATTTGATGGCGAATTGACAAATTCGTGAAGACAAGAGAGACTGAGGGAGAACGGGAGGAAATAGAGAACGGGACTGAGGGCGGGCAGGAGAAACGGACGGACAGGAAATAAGAAGGAAAACGATTCAATTTTATATAATTATTTTATATTAAAATAATTAATATATATGATATGTTTTAGTTATTTAATTTTGTTATTATGAAGTTAATAACTTAATATATATATAGTTATTTATAATTTTAATTTTTAGGTTTTCATAAGTAACTAACTTAACAATCCTAATCTTAATGGATAGATGTAATCTTTTTTAATTAAAATTTGGTATAATTCAAATATTAAATAAATTCAAAGAAGTATTAAAAAACACTTAACAAAATTAAATTTCCAAAACCTCATTCCGATAATTCTTAAAAAAAAATAATATTTATAAATAAAAAATTAATAAAATCCTCATATAACTCTCCCTCCCATGAAAGCAAGATATCCAATATAAAAGTAAATAAATAAATAAATGGGACCAAATGGCATGTAATTTATAAAAAATAATATTTATAAATAATAAAATTAATAAAATCCTCTTATAACTCAAATCCAATCTCTTCTCCATCATTAAACAAAATCTCACTACTCTGTTATTAAACTGAATCCCAATCAGATCCAATCTCTTCTCAGCTTCCGTCCGCGCTGCTCGTCAAGCTTCCGGACCACATCGTCAAGCTTCCGGACCACATCGCGTTCCAGCTGAAGGGCTCCTGCAAAGAGTTTCTCAAAATTTTGACACTATACGCGAGGCTTAAGCCTCGGACGCCTCAGAGGCTAGAGAATGAGGCGCTGCGCTTCACGCAGCTCGGCGGCTTAAGCCTGCCCCTCCACCGGGCGCGACGCTTCGAGGCTTTTATCGTCAGCCAGCTGGGCCATACTCGGCTGCAGGCGCCTCGTAAGCGTCGCCAACCGCCTTTGAAAACCATGGTATTCCCAAACCAATTTCCCCCTTGCGCAACAGCACCACCATCATATCCCCACCCTTTGTTCCCAAAAGTGCCACCTCCCGGCCAACACCCGCCGGATCCGCCTTTACCCTCGCCGGATCTGCCTACCCCGCTATGGTCTACCCCCGGCCGGCCTCAACTCCTCCTCCCGCCGCCCATCTCGGCCTAGCTTGGTCATGCATGCCTCATTGAAGCTCCTCTGCCCCTGTTCGGCTCTGCCCGGTCCCGACCAAGGTCCGCCTTGGTCGGAAGCGTATGCCCCCAACCCACCTCCACTCGCCTCCGCCGGCCTCGGCCTAGCCCTCGGCCGGGCCCCCGGCCGAACTACTCACGCCGCCCGACTCCGCTTAGCCTGCACTCAAGGCTGCCGCCACCGGCCTAGGTCCCTCCTCCGCCGTTGCTCCCCATGCCGGGAAGTCCTCTCTCAGGCTCCCCGACGGGCCGCGTGACTCCACTAATCCCGGTCAGCCAAGAATAAAGGCAGTGTTCTCCCGACCCTCCCGCGGATGCGCCCTCGCCTCGCCGTGGTTGCCGATCTGCCGGAACCCTCGCCCACCCCTCCTCCCTGATTCACCGCTGCGATTGGTGGTGGGTTGACGTGAAGCTCCATCAATTTCAGTAACATCATCTCGATCTGTTATTGAACGGAGTTAAATCGCTCATCAATGGTGGTTTTGAGCGAGACAACCTCCGCTTCCAACTTATCTTCAAGCGCGTCTACCTTCTTCGCCGCCATTGTCCTAAGAACTTGTTCTAATACCAATTTGATAAGAGCCAACAGGAAATCCCAAGGAAACACGAAGAATTTTATTGATAACTCGGCCTACTATTCGAGAGGAAGGTCAACTCTCCCAATCTACGACGGCTACTCAAGAAAAGAAAACAAACTCAGCATGAAACCCTAATTCTCCTCCTAATGATCTATTTATACTAAACCTTAATTCAGAAAATAACAAAAGATAATAAAAGACTAAACTGCCCTCCGCCTAACATAAGTCTGTAAAGGCTTGGGCTTAACACTCTTCAAGAATTCTCCTTAACTAAAGCATTTCACAGACTCCATTAACTATAGCCCTATATTTTGCCTCGGTACTGCTCCTTGCTACAACATTTTGTTTCTTTCTTCGTCATAAAACTAGATTTCCCCAAACATAATGCCTTGCTTGGATAAAGGTTTTTGATGGTTTTGTAAAGTAAGGTTTTAGATGAACCCATGTTTGGATCCATGGTTTTGGAGAGGTAAGGTTTAACCTCCATTTTATTTCCTTTCCATTTCTCAACCTCCAAATCATGGGTCGAGAAAGTTCTGGTTTTTTAGTTGACACAAATACCTTTTTACATTTATAGATATTATTTTTCTAAATCATTTGAGAAGAAAAGAGTATAATAACTCCCTTCTATCCACTTCTCAACCCTTGCTTCCAAACATGAGAAGGTTTTGGTTTTTTAGTTGACAAAAATACCCTTTTACATTTATAGATATTACTTTTCTTCAAAGGGTATTTTGGTAATATTAGAGTATAACCCCATTACCTTCAAACCAGACACTACAAGGTTTAAAAACCTCCTTTTATCTTACTTTATCTTATTTTACCTTCCCTTATGAACCTTTCCTTCACCTTATCCAAGCAAGGCCTAAGTGCAATATCCTTAAGTGGATCTCCTATCAATAACTGAGTCTGCCCAATCTACATCATTGTATCCCTCTATGTTCTGTTGTGTGATCTTCTAGAAGAGTAAACCCTTGCCTGGTGTACTTTTAAGTATCTAAGAATCCGATATACTGCTTCGAGATATTTCTTGTAGGGTGAATGCATAAACTAGCTTACTAAGCTCACAAAAAAAGCTATATCGGGTCGTGTATGTGATAAGTAAATCAACTTTCCCACCAACTTTTGATATTGAGTTGTATTCACCATATCACCTTATTATCTCCAAGTTTTTGATTAGGATCGATTGGAGTGTTAGCTGGCCTACTACCGCTCATTCCAGTCTCCTTAAGGAGATCAAGAATATATATCCGCTTGGGAGACAACAATCCTTTCTTCACTCAAGCAATCTCCACGCTAAGGAAATACCTCACCGCCCCAAGTCCTTGATCTCAAATGTCACTGAGATGGAAGTCTTTAATCGGTTCATCTCAAGTACATCATCTCCGTGAGAATTATGTCATCTCAGATACACAATTAGTATAGAAATCTTCCTATCCCGCGAGTGTTTAAATAACATCATATGATCCCCTATGCCCTCGAATAATTCTTAAACCCTCGTAAATTTCTCAAACCATACTCTTGGCGCATCAAGCTTTCAACCCATATAAGGACTTCTTCGCCATACACACCTTTGTGCCGAATCAGAACACATTTATCCTTTTCCCACCATGTGTCATACCAAAATGTGTCGTGGAAATGAACCCCGCCTAAGGTTGTATAAAATAAACATTTACTCATAATCAACGCTTAATATAGGAAATCATAAGGTCGATACAATACCGAGCATACAAGCCATAATGTCTTAAAATACAAAGACAAGTCTGTATGTGAGTTAACAATACTCCTCAAATCATAAAACATGAAATGAAATACACGACGCTGGGTCGTGGTCAGAGCCAACTAAGGAAATCCGCACTTATCTTTCCACTCTAAGGCAGCCACGACCCTCGCTTACTACCCGCAAAGATCATTCAACAACAAATGAGCCATGTGAGCTCAAATGAGGTACTAACACTACCGCCAGTTTAACATACCACATGCCTTCAATCAGTAAATAATAAAATATCTAAATGTGAAATACAAAGATCGAACAATATTTAAAACATGAAAACAAAGATGCCGATCATAATATGAATCATGGCAATATTCAATTATATCAAATGATATGCTCATAAGCATCTCTTTAGTCTTTTATCATCGTGAACGGAGATGAATTCCACATATGTCCCGGGCCGACCGTGACAAGCCAAGAGGCTTTCCCGGGCCGATCAGACAACAACCGTGGAGCGATAAGCTATGGAAACAAATCCTCGCTCATGTGGGAGATGGATTCCACATATGTCCCGGCCGACCGTGACAAGCCAAAGAGGCCTTCCCGGCTGGACCGTGACAACAACCGCGGAGCGGATAAGCTATGGAATCAAGTCCTCGCCATCTATCATATTAGTGTCATCTATACCTCTACTTCCATACAAATGAACCAGAGGGACTAATCCTAACACTCGATATCTCTCCTGGGTCAGATCAACTCAACGACTGCGGAGCTATAAGAGTATATACGATACTAGGCACCCTGACGGGTACGGAAAGGAGGTTTTGTTTTCTTGAAATCGAGGGTTTGAAAATGTATAGTTGGACTAGTGAAAACAAAATTATATAAAACCACCCCTTCCCTACCTAGTATCAGACTCTCTCGCTCTATCGTAGAGCTACCTTTGGCATGCATGCATGCATGTATGGTGCAAATGTACTAATATGTCTATCATTTCAATTTCTAAAATGTGTATATGTTTTCACATGCTTTTCATAAACATAATTTCAAACTCCTCAAATAAATCAACAATTCATGCTTGAAAGCTTCAAGCATTTCATGAAAAGTAGTAATTTCATAACATCAATTCTCCAAGAATCGATACGTATAAAAATACGTAAAAATTATGATAATTTCATGCTTGTGTTCCCTCATCTTAGTCTCGAGTAATTCCTAAGGCTAGCTAGGTCCTTCCACAAAGCAAATGCGTGGTTCTTTGCCCTTCTCTTGTCCTTAAAATAAAAATACGAACTTTTTAGGAATACTAATTGTGATCCTTAAGGCATTCCCAATTCTAAACTCATTAGAGCACAATAATTCCATTAATCAACTAAAGCATGATTCTCCTTGCAAGAACTTCATATTTCTACATAATCATAATACGAACTTGCCCATACTTGAAAGAATTAACTCTAATCATCGGTGACTTTCAAATAACTCCTAACATGCTCATTTAAACATGATTAATAGTCAAGCATGATTATGAAGCTTTAATAAGCTCTAATCTTCCTAAGTTTTTTTACAAAAATTCGGCAGTACCTCCTCTGTTTAGAGGGCCCCGAAAGTATACAAACATTCATCCATTATAATCCAATACACTTGGATTTTATAAATTAAATTCCTACACTAACATCCAACTCCATCCCTGCAGGTTAGCATAGATGCATATCATTTGTCATGCCCCTTACCTACATACATCATGAAATTATTAACCTCTATTACTGCATTTCCAACCAGAAAACTCCCAATATCTCTAGGTTACCAATTAATCCTCGATCCAAATTTTTACTTGAAGCAAGGAGTGCTCGCTTCGGTGTTCGGGATCACTGGTGGGCGAAAGAGTTCACGGCCGGTGATAAGGAGTCGAGGTCAGCGCCTGTGCATCGACCGGGCGGCGTGGATGAGGAACGGGCGCCGCAGCCCAAAGCAGGTCCGACTGCCGTGGCCCCGGCTGAGGGCGGCGCTACCGATGCGGGCCACACTGCACAAGGCTGCAGGGAGATGGGCAGAATGCGGCCATGGGCGGCCTCCGACGAAAGCAAATGGCCGCCTGGAGGGCTGGCTCGGAGGATAGGAGAAGGGCACCGATCGAGCTTGCCGGCTTCGCGTGGGAGAGACGAGATCACGAAAGTAGAAAATCGAGAGAGGTCGCTGGTGAGAGAAGCATTTAGATTCTCTTTTCTCTCTCTCTCCTTTATAAAGAAAATTGAAAGTAACTTTAATAAAGAATGGTTATTGAAATTAATTTATTATCTTATTCTTTCACTGTTTGAACACGGGCGCTAATACTTTCCTCTCACTGCATCCACATCTCATGGATCGAGACAATTAATTTATTATTTTTTATTCAAGTATTTAAATCAATTCTTCTTTATATCTTTTCAAAGAGATCACGGGTCCCATCAGAATCTTCACTCGGTGCCTCACACACCGACCGAGATCCCGATCTTCCCGCTTTTGACTCGCCACCGTGGCTTTTATCTGACTTACATTTTGTCCCGCTTCTTCAACTAGATAGTCGAAATTAACTAGCATTTACTAATTCTTCTAATTGATAATCCTGATCTCTTTCTCTTCACCCAACATCCAACTACATACGCCGACAAAGGACCTCGCCCAACATGGTCCTCTCTCTCTCGGGCCCAATAGTCTAGGTTGAACTTTTAATCTGCTAAATTCCCGATTTTCCTTAATTGAGTTGTTAAAGTAATTAATCTTTTTATGTATTAATTAATCTCGCTGATTTTCTCCAAAATAATTTATTTAATCGTAAAAATTCTGGGCGCTATACCTAACTTTCCACCTAATCCTAAGGGTGCATCCATGTACACTTCTTTTCTCCAAATCTCTATCGAGAAATGCATTTTTACATCCAACTATCACAGTGGACCAGCCAAGATTAGTCAGTAGTGACAAAAAGAACTCTTACAGAGTTTAGGTTAGCAATCAGCTTAATGTCTCCAAGTAATCACTACCATAGGTCCGAAAGTGAATCCCTTTGGCTACCAAATGAAGTTTTGTACCGCTCTATGTAGAGCCATCAAATTTATACTTGATCAGAAACACCCACTTTCACCCTACAATTGTTTTTCCTCTCAAGAGATCAACTAATTCCCACGCACTATTTTTTCTTCAAGAGTTTTCATCTCCCTCAAGACATCCTTCTTCCACTCAGAACTTTCGTGAGCATCTTGTATAGTACTAGGAATCTCCATATAAGATAGTTGTGTAAAAAGCATGAAAGACAAAGTGAGAGATTTTCATATGACACATGTTATGTCAGTACAAGACCTCACACCCTTTCGGATGGTTTCGGATAGCAATAGGAAGATTAGAATCATTAAACTTTTGAATTTGAACAAGACTCGGGTTTAGAACTATCAAACTCGTAACCTCAAGATGAAGTGGGTTCAATGTGAGATAAAGAATCAATAAGGACATTACTTGAGTGGTTCATGGATTCGGGCAAAGTGCAAAGGATCGAAGACCGCTTCTTTTGAAGTTGTTCTCTCATTCCGAAAGTAGACACTATCAAATGGTACTTATGTTGTAATTTTTTTTTCCTGTTTCTCCTTTGCTAGTTACAAGATCATGAACATCATGAGATGGCACTGCAGGAAGACCTGTATTTTCATTATCTAAAACACTCGACCCACTTTCCCATGGTATAATAAAGATTGGATTTTCAGGTTGAATAATCCCGGTTGTGGAAGGATCATTTTGTGAATCTTCATTTTGGAGAAAATCATAAAAAACCAAATCTTTATTTTGGTTCCCCCCCTGAAGATGAGGCGTGAAATTGGGAATTAATTCAAAAAATGTAACATCTATAGTAAAAAAACACATTTTCTTCGAAATGGGTTCAAAACATTTATATCCCTTTTGAGTTAGAGCATATCCAACAAACACATTTTGTGGCCCGGGGTTCAAGTTTCCCTCGGTTATGACTATGAATATGAACAAATGTGGTACAACCAAAAATCTTTAGTAGTAAAGAACTTATGAAAAACATCAAAAGGCAAAGTTTAAGACCTTATTAGGTGTTCTATTTGTAAGGTATGTAGCAGTAAGAACTGGTTCACCCCAAAGATATTTTGGTACATGATTGGTAAAAAGTAATGCCCGAAAGACTTCCAACAAGTGTTTGTTTTTTCTTTCATCCAAACCATTTTGTTGCGGAGTATCAATACAAGAACTTTAATGAACAATTCCTTTTACAAGGAAAAATTGGCCCAAAATATTTTTGAAATATTCTTGACCATTATCACTCCGTGATATTTGAATATTTTTTTGAAATTGTGTTTGTACTATGATGTAAAATTTTTCTAAAATTGTTTCCACTTCAGATTTTTCCTTCATCAAATAAACCTAACTTAATCTCGTGTGATCAACAATAAAGCTCACAAACTATTTTTTGTCTGAACATGTAGATATTCTGCATGGACACCAAATATCACTATGGATCATAGTAAATGGTGTAGTTGGTTTATAAGTTTGGTGGGAAAAAGATACACGATGATGTTTAGCAAATTGACAAACTTCACATTGAAAAGTTAAGATGGACTTTTATTTGTAAATAAATTTGGAAACAATTATTTTAAATATTGAAAACTAGGATGACCTAACTTATAATAATACCATAATATAATATCATGATCTTAAGAGACGTAAATAGAATTTAAGCATGTACTTTGGACATCGCCTACTCAAGTCGTTCATTATCAAAATAATAGAGGCCCATCTTTTTCCTTAGCACTACCAATCATTCTCCCCTGTTTAACTCCTCAGAACTCACAATAAGAAGAGTAAAAATTAACCTACATTGATGATCAAAAGTAATTTCATTGATGAACAAACAAATTGCAAGACAAATTAGGAAACATGGAGCACATCATGAAGAGTTATCAATGAAGTGAGTTTGATAGTTCCTATCCGATCAATTATATGTAGAGAGGAACCATTTGCAATTTTAACCTTTTATGGCCTCGCACAAGGACTATAGGAGGAGAACATTTTAGAGCAACCAAATATATTTATCGGGCCAGGCGTAATCAATTATCCAAGAACGAACAGAATTAGGAATAACACCAAAAAAAACGCAGTGACAAGAGAGTTACCCTTCTGAACCAAAGAAAAAGATAGAGTTAAGGACAGTTTTGGAGATTGAAATAATTTATACAGGTACTCTAATTGCTCCTTGGTAAAAGGAACTGCATCCGAGTTGGTAGAAGGCTCCTGAATCTCCTTAGCAGCCGCTCGTAGGCACGACTGTCACGTTTCGATTTAGGCTTCCACTTCGCTGGTTTACCATGGAGCTTCCAACACATTTCCCTCATCTGTCACGGTTTTTTGCAATGATCGCACCATGGCTTTTGGTGTGCGTCATTGTTGGAATCGACACCTCTTGACACAAGGGCAGAGGCCTCAGATTCAATGTTGAAACCAGGTTCAGTGTTGTTCAGTATGATTTTTCTCCTTGACTCCTTACATCGAACCTCAGAAAATACTTTCCGAATAGAAGACAATGGCTTCCTACCAAGAATGCAGCCCCGGACTTCGTCCAAACTCTAATTAAGGCCGGCTAAATACATATAAACTCTGTCGTTTTCCTCTTTTCTTGTGGTGAGTGGAGTTATTCGAATTTTCCCAAACATCATCATAACACTAATCGAGTTCCTGCCATAATGTTACCAATTCGTTGTAATAAGTGGTAACATCATGATCATTCTGTTTGGACTTCTAGACACGAGTTTTCAACTCAAAAATTTGAGAAGAATTCTCTAGGTCTGACTAAAGATCTCGAACGGCCTCCCCGACATCTCGAGCAGTAGGAAGAAACAGGTGAGGCTTTCCAATGGCAGGTTCCATGGATTTGATGAGCCAAGCAATAACAATAGATTTTTCGGACTGCCATTTTTTCAGATTTAGATCACTAGCAACAGGTTTTGAAATTTCTTTAGTCAAATGCCCGATTGTTCTTCTGTCATCGACCGCCAACTTTACAAATTGAGGCCATTTGAGATAGTTAAGCCCGCTGAGTTTTATACTTGTGAGATAAAAGGCTGAATTCTGGGAATAATAATCAGCAGGTAGAAATGTGGAAGAACAAGTAGGTTGATGCTAATTGTCATGAAGTATCGGAAGAACCTAAGCAGGCAGAGGGTACTACATCATCATTAGCAAGAAGAAAAGAGGAAAAAAAAAACATTTGTCTCTCGATACCATGTAGGTTTTTTTAGAAGAAAAAACTCTCATTCTTATTGAATTTCATCATAAAAGAGTGCAAAATAAATAGCAAAGAAAGAAAACAAATCATGAAATATATCAATCAGCTAATCTCTAGGCTAGAAAACAGGAAACTAACAACTAATCAAATCTGAAATAGTAATTTCAGATTTTATTATTATCCCTTTTTTCAAAAAATAGAAAATGCTAATTTATTTCCTAAAAATCTGACAACTTCATGATGTGCCATAATTTTATTAAAATGTTGTGTTGGGGCTGCAGTTTAAAACCATAGAAACACATGAAAACCCAGAATGTGCCATGAATCTTATGCCATAAATGTTGTGTTTTTTTGGTAATATAAGCGGCAAACCGCTTAAGAAACCAAGGGCATGCACAAGCCTCGCGGAGTAGACATATAGGGTCGGGCCGGGCGCAGGGCCGGGACCACCCGCCACAACCACTACTCACACTCCTAGAAATGTGCCATGAATCGAACCCAAGACCTCGTGGTCTGCTGGAATTCTTACGGGGACCAAGATACCAATAGACCACTTGGTCATTGGTATAAACGTTGTGTTTTGGCTGCAGTATGGAGCTAAAGCTTAAATGTAGTGGTTTACACATGACACAGCTCCATAATGGGTCTTAAATAGTAGTATGACATTGAAGTATTCTTTGTAGGCTGTACTTTAAACCCGATCTTTCCAAAAATAAGAGTTTCTTTTACTCCAATTACATCCGGTTTTAGTGTTGGTCCAGTTCCTAAAATACTTTCAAACATACATTTAATTGATTAGAGTGCAACATCTCTTTAATATGAAAGACTGATCTTCATTTCAGGTGGCATTCTAAGAAGGATTTTGTCTTCTCTAGGCAGTGGTTTCGGGGGCAGGATGGGGCATATAGTGAGTATATATTTAATCTCTTTTATTCCCCTGTAATATGGGATTAGTCATGCAAGCTGAATAAATATACCTTTATTCCAAATAATAATGAGATTCAGCTGGTTTTGTTTCTTTAGTTCTCTAGTAAGAAATATGAGCTCTGTTATATTAGAGTTGGTTTTTGGTTTCTATTGACTTTGCAACCACTTATAGTGTCGAGTTACTTACTTTTATTAGAAGCTTTCCCTAACATGGGCACTCGATTAAGCAACCATTGTTACTTAAATGCACAAGGAACTCCATTAGATTAAGCAACCATTGTTACTTACATGGGCACTCTAATGGAGTTTTGCTTACATTTATCTTGATTATGGGCCATTGTCCTTGTTTACATCCTTCTATAGCTATTTTGCAGTTTCCAGCCGTCCACAAGAAACAGCCTCCAAGATCTGGTTATCAGCGCGATAAAAATTAATCGTAAGTTCTTTTTGACGTGAATGAGTTGGTCTTTCTGTTTTGACTGAATATACAGGGTATTGCTGTGGTGATTCGGTTTCTTCTTTTGTTCATTTTGCTTTTGCATTGTTGGTTTGTCACTAAAATGTAACTTGATAAGAATATAGAGAGTCCAGCAGATATAATATAAATGCCATAATGTAATGCTTGTGGTGCATCTGTATACCTGTTATTGCTTATTAAGATGATTTATTATCAGAGTCTCCAAGATCATTAATGAAGCTTTTAAAGAGCAGGAATTACCTTTTGCTCTACTAGTGTTTATTGGTAAAACCACTTCTTTAACCGACTTCAGAATATTAGACTTTTATCAGAATTTTCATAGACTCATGGGTTAGTTTCCTGCCTACTTATTTTTTACACCATTATTTTGAGTAGGCAGGCACCATCAAAATCAAAGCCCTATCCATAGAACTCTCAGAAGGCTTAAGGGTCTGGTAAACCAAACAATCCATGAACATGAAGCACTAACATGTGAGGCAACAGTTGAACTTTTGAGGTGTAAGGAAAAAAAAGATGGCTAAAAAATACAATAAAGAGCTAAAAACAACGATGATTGAAGTTGGATAGGCTAGGATCTGAACTAAATCATGCTTCTCACCTAATCTTGATACTTACCCACATATTCAGCCCTATAGATTGTTGATGTTTATTTGTTTTAAAAATTATTTCTAAATAAAGGTTTTATTTAGGTCAGAAGGTTTTAGTCATTTCCTAAACCCTTTAGGTGGTAACCCAGCAAGCCCTATCATGGAGAGAAGCAGCCTCATGTGTATTATATTTCCGCCAAACCTTCTAAGTGGAAACTTCGGATTATATTCTTGATTTGGGCTTCTTTGGCAATATGACTTGGGTTTAATTTTTGTAAACCGTAATCACATGTATCTCAAATGATGAGTATATATATGGGTAAAGCTAATATTAGTACAAGTGTGAGGAACACTTAGAAAAGTAGGAACAAAGAGAGACTTTCAAGGAAAAGTTTTTTCTTATACACCATAGCTAGTAGTACATATGGGTTTCAAGAAGACAAAAGGGCAACTTTATTATTCAATTTCACAAAGTGTTCTTTAGTATCTTGGACTTGGAGGTTTAGGTCATTAACCTTAATAGATTTTTTTTTTGGGTAGAAGTGGTTTGTGATATTGTAAGTGTTAATAGTTCTTGGGGCTCTCTTGTATTCTCACTTCATTGCTCACCGATACAATTTGTGCTATATTATTCTTTCATGTTTTAGGTTTTCCACATAAATTGTGATATTGTAAGTGTTAATAGTTCTCGGCTCTCTCTTGTATTCTCACTTCATTGCTCACGATACAATTGGCTCTTCTTTGTATTCTCACTTCATTGCTCAGTCGATACAATTTGTGCCATATTATTCTTTCATGTTTTAGGTTTTCCACATAAATTGTGATATTGTAAGTGTTAATAGTTCTTGGGGCTCTCTTGTATTCTCACTTCATTGCTCAGTCGATACAATTTGTGCCATATTATTCTTTCATGTTTTAGGTTTTCCACATAAATTTTGGTGTTCTTTTTGGTGTTTGTTTGTTTGGTGTTTTTTTTCCTTATTGGGTCATGTTAATTAATCCATCCAACGCAATTAATCTCCCAATAAATGGTCAGGGCCAACTTGATCTCTTCCCAGGGGATCCGAGATGAGGCAACCCTAGGAGAGCCATGGACTCCATAGGATATATTCTGGGAAAATGAAACGTCCATGGAAGAGAAGCAAATGGAACACTTTCATAAAACTCATAGAATTGAGAATGAAGTTTTCATTCTTTACATAAGAACTAGATTGACTTGCAAGTTGTTTGACAAAGCTGTTGCCTACAAGTTTAATGAAATTCCATACAGAACATGAAGGTGAACACAGGCAATATAGTGGGTAGATTTTCTCTATTTTAAGGAATGCACCGTGCCCTCCTATAAAGAGTGATGATATAAAGTCCAAGGCGATGAGTGACATCAAGTAGAAACTCTTGAATAGAAAATATATTGGTTTCATTCGGTAGTGGTTAGATGACAATGTCTACCATTATCTAGAGAATTAGGTTTCAGCTAAGTGTACTTTGGTAAAACCTTAGAGAGTTGTATGAGAGAAAAACAATCAACAATAAAATTTATTTGTTTAAGAAGCTTGTAAACTTGAAGTTACAAAGGCACTCCCTGCATGGATCACTTGAATAAGTTACAAAGTTTGGGGAATGAACTTGCAAACCATGAACATAGTGTTTAATGATGAAATTCAAGCATTACTACTCTGTAGTTCAGGCTCGTGGTTATGAAACTTTGGTGATTACTTTCACAACATCGGCATAAAAAGTAGTGTTGACCATGAGGGTTACCAAGTCTAGTTTGCTTAAAAATGAGACAAGAAGGAAAAATGTTGATTATACTCAATCGCATGTCCTTGTTGCAGAGAATAGAGGAAGGGCTAAAAGTCAAAGATGTCGTAATTATGATCAATAAAGGAACATGTAAGTCAAAGAAAGATATACGCTGATACAATTTTGTTAGGTATTTGTGGGGTTAGTGGACCCCGCGTATATCGGGAGCTTTGTAGCACCGGCCCTTTTTTAGTGGTTAAACTAGCACCACATTATGATGTGTCTATATTATTTAATATTAGCGTAACAATGTGGACTTTGTTACCTTTTTTCAGTCTATATGAACCCATGAAGAATTGTGAGTTTGCAAGGGGTAAAACAGAGAAAATACAGAGCAAGATATAGAAAGACAGAGAGATAGTTCTTAAGGTGAGAAACATATATTAAGAGAAGTTATGCTTTTTAGGAGGAAGAGTTTTTCCTGCAGAAGAAGACAGCATACAGATAAGTTTATTGTTTTACTATTTTTAGTTACTTTGTACTTTCGTATAATTATATTGTGAGAATGGTTTGTGAGATTGAGGTAAGATTTAGGATTTGAGTTCGTGTGTATTAGAGTGCTAGTTTTTTGTAATTCTCCATCTTCTGCTACAGTAGAATTCCTCCTTTGGCACGATTGGATGTATGCCAAAGATGAAATGGTTGAACCACCTTAAATCTCTTGTGTGCTTAATTAAATTTTCATTAGCATTTTTTTTATCTTGATTTTGTTGTTAATCTAGATAAATAGTTTCCAGTGACAACATAGGCATTGTCAAATAAAGAGATTGCTTGTTTTCTTAAAAAGAAGGAAAGAAACCATAAAGACAAGGTGGAAAAGGAAACAATAGTGGTTACTTCTGATGAAAATTACACAATCTTTTACCTTGTGATGAAGTTTGTCTTGTATTTTCTTCAAATTAAGATTTGGTTTGCGTAATTGATAGAGGCTTCATGCCATGCTACACCAAGGTTAGATTTTTTCCTTTATAATTCTTACAAGGCAGGAAACTTTAATTCTGTGAGGATGATCAAAATATTCCTAAGGTCATGGTGTCGGAGATGTTTGCACTAAAATTGGCTTGGGTAAAAGTTGATGTTAAAGAATGTGAAACGTATTTCAGATCCTTGTATAAATTTGATCTCCACCAAAGAATTTGGATGATGAAAGTTTTGAAAACTATTTTGCTAATGGGTGTTGGAAACTTATCAAAAGAACTCTTATCATAACAAATGGGAGGAAGTGTTGTACATTTCATCAAACATGAGAAAGTGTGCAAGGACAAGTCAATGTTGTGAAGAAGATCAAAATTAATCATGTTGTTTAAAAAAAAAAGGCAGCCCGGTGCTATAAAGCTCTCGCTATGTGCGGGGTCCGTGGGAAGGGTCGATCACTGGGAAAACAAAGGTATTAAGTAAAGTCACATTCAAAGGAAAAACCTTTAGATTTTCAAAGGTTTCGTGGACATGAAAATAGTAATATAGCATTGGGCATGGATTCTCTCTCGCATTAAAAAGAGACCTCATGAAGTCTTAAGGGAAGAGAAGCCATAATTATATATATCGTAAGTCATGAGCATATATAGGTAAACCTAATTTTAATAGAACTATGAAAGTAACACAAGAGTAGAAACAAAAAGACATATTTTGAAGTAGAGTGTTTTTCTTCTATTTAAGGATTCTCTTGCAGTTGAAGATAAGACATAAGAGGATCATTAACCTTAGGGGGAGAAGTCAGTTGTTAGTATTTGTAGAAGTGGCTTATGATCTTGGACATGTTATAGTTGTTGGGGTTCTCCTGTACTCACACTTTGTTGTTTGGTGGATTCAATTCGTGTCCTATGATTTTTCCTTATTTTGGTTTTTCCACTTAAATCTTGGTGTTGTATTTTGTTGTTACTGATTTTGTGCCCCATAAGTTTATATGTCCTCAAAGGGCCTAGAAAGCTCTTTAGATGGCACCAAGACTTTTATAGAGATGAGCTGCTTTTATTTCTATAAAGTTGTTAGTTTCTAAAGTCCTTGCTCCAATAAAATTAGGATATCTTTTGGTTCTTTTTATTAGAAGAGATGAAGCGGCATCTGCATACCTCTATCACCCATAAAGTCACCACACATGCACAGGCACACGCAAGAAAAGAAGAAAGCCAAGAGAAAGAGCCAACACACATGGAGTCCACCCACTCAACTATATATATATATATATATACGGCATGATATATAGCTACGTGCATGATAGTTTGATATCAGTTATTTGTCATTTCTATTTCGTTTCACTTGCACAAAGATTGAGGAAATTCCAACTATAATGAAAGTTAATATCGGTGTTAAGTTTAAGATATCAATTTTCATACAATTTGGAACTTATAGGCCTTCATCTTAACGTGAAATTTTGAACCACGGGATTTTTATAAATTTTCACCCGCTAAGATGAAGACCCTACAAATTCCCAAATTGTATGAAAATCGACATACGCTAGCTTATCTTTTCACGTTCTTTCCATCCATACGGTTGATTTTCTCAAAGTAATCGCGTGCAAACGGGCCAAACCGAGTGCATCCACGTGTAATCCGACCGACCGCGATAAAGATCAGTTCAGATATATATATATATATATATATATATATATATATATATATATATATATATATATATATATATATATAACATTCACCCTCAAACTCAAGAAGCGATCAAGAGTCTCGAAGTTTGGACAAATGTATCGTAATGTCGATCACTTGCCTCGAGCCTCCTCAAGAAGCTCCAACCTCAAGATCGTGAGAGTAAGATAGTGGAGTGACGGCCCTGATCACAAACATAGTAATCGGGTAAAGCTTTAGCATCTATATCGATATGCTTGGTCGCCCCATGCTCTAAGCAATTTGGAGTAAGACCAAGATTGTCACAAAGAAAGAGGAAAGAGGGAAGGCAATAGGAACACCAAGGTCCCGAGCAACCAACGGCGCCAAATAATCTCTTGAATAAGTAGGGCCAAAGCACGATTCTCTCTTTAACACCGAGCGAAAGCAACAGTGGTTTGTTTCTTGGTTTTCTAGGCAATAAGGGAAGAACCAAGAAATAAGCAGTAGCCAGTGAAAGAGTGGCGATCATTTGGATCACTCACCCAAGTAGCATCAAAATAAGCCTGTAGCTAAAGTGAAAAACCAACGAGAGTAAAAGAGACTGCGAGAGATAACTCACTACCGAGATAGCGCAAGACCTCACGAGCCCGAGATACGTGACATAAAGTGAACCGAAATGGGAGCACCAACGAACTAACTGAGAATATGTACAGCATGAGAAATATTTAGATGAGTGACAACAAGATAAACTAGGCTACCCACCAAATGACGACAACGGGTAGGATCTGGTAGAGGTGTCCTATCGGAGGCCCATCGATGTGGCAGCAATACAGGTGTCAGTAAGACCAGAGCGAGCAAATAAATCCAAAGTGTAGCACTGCTGAGATAGACAAAACCAATTAGGATGAGAAATAACCTTAATGCCCAAGAAGAAGCATAGCGGACCAAGATCTGTCATCAAAAAAGTCTCACACAACTTCTGCTTCATAAAGGCAATGCGAGCAAAATCATCATTAGTGAGGATTATATTGTCAACATAAAGAAGCAAAACTGTCCGACCTCAGGAAGAAGAGTGAATGAACAAAGTTAAGTCATGAGTGCTCGCTGTGTAACCTGCTGCCTTAAAAATGGTACTGAAACGCTCAAACCAATCACGGGGTGCCTACTTGAGATTATAGAGAGCACGCCGAAGGCGACAGACCATTCCTTGAGAAGTAGGAAGGCTAGGAGGAGGTTTCATGTAAACCTCTTCCTGTAAGTCACCGTGAAGAAAAACATTCTTCACATCTAGTTGACTGAGAGCCCAATCACAAACAATAACCACAACAACCAAGGTGTGGACTGTGTGCATATAAGCAACAGGAGCAAATGTCTCCTCATAGTCCCGTCCATACTCCTCACAAAACCTACGAGCCACCGTGACGTGCTTTTAGAAGCTCTCAATGTAACTCCATCCGAAGGAAGTCTTCACCTTGTAGATCCATCTACAAAGCGATCGAGACAAAGATATGCGGGAAGAGAAACAAGATCTCATGTTCGAAAGTAATGAAGCTAAAGCATCAAGCTCCTATGTCATGGTAGCAGTGTCACTCAGTAACTAAGCAAATTCCTCCTCAGAGGTACCGTCGATAAACTCCAGAGAAACCGTACTAGCCGCAAGAAAGTGGTAAGGTGTGAGCCAAAGTGGAATGATTACTAAGAGCAGTGTGAGAAGTTACCTCAAGAAATTTAATTATCAACAGAGAAGAGCATAATGAGAAGTGGTAATGCTGTGGTGTTACAAGAGCTCTAAGTCGATAACTATAATGAAATTGGACAAGAGGGATGAATGTGAGGATGAAATGTGAGGATGAATAGTGAGGAAGAGGAGTGGACTCACCAAACCCTGTGAGGATGAATGCTGAGGGAAGAGGAGAGACTCAAGCACTCGTGAGAGATAGTGGGAAATAACCCAGAGGTGTAGCATTTAGGGCACGATGCAGGAGTGGACTCCTCCTCAAAAAGAAGTTTTGGAAAAGAAAAGATAAGTAGACAGAGGGAGAGGAAGACACAGTAGAGGAGGGGAAGAATAAAAGGGGGTAGATTTATCAAAGGTGACATCCCGAGAGATACACACCCTCCGAGCAACCGAATCATAACAACGATACCCCTTATGCTCTAGATTGTAACCAAGGAAGACACAGGGTATTGATTGGGCGGTCAACTTTGTCTGTTCCTGTAGAGGGAGCAAAACAAAGCAGCGACATCCAAAGACACGAAAATAATCGTAGCGAGAAGAAGTACCATGAAGACACTCACCCGGGTTATTACTACGATGAAAAGATGAGGGTTGTAGGTTAATAAGATAAACTGCAGTATTAACGGTATCAACCCAAAAGTGGGGAGGAATAAAAGCCCCTAAATGAAGAGCACAAGTGGTCTCCAAGATATGATCGCGGCTCACACCTGCTCCGACTACGAGCCCCAGGACAGTGATAAATTCCGAGGCAAGGTGCCCTAAGAGGAAAGAACGAAGCGGAAAGCATAAAGCAAGTGTATTCCCTGCTTGAATCGTAGTAATCAAAGCGTCTCTGGATAGAGGCGTATAATCGAGCGTGAACCATAGTAACAAAGGCGCTGATAGATGTAAACTAACCGCCCCAAGGAGTAATGCATGAAATAAAACCCAAGTAAAGCAAGTACAATCATCCACAAACAAAACATAATATCTATCATACCTTTGGAAATAAAAAAGGACCAGGGCCCAACATCGAGTGGAATGAGATCAAAGCGAGCGTGACGTAATCGAGACCGACTCGACGAAGATAGTTGTAGTTGTTTACCAAGTTTACAAACCACAACATAAAATTATAGACCTATTTGAGTAGACGGCTCCTAAGGAACCACTATCGACTAATGAAGATAAATAAGAAGGACGGAGATGACCTTGGCGATGATGCCACTGATGAAAGTCCAAAAATAAATACATGACAAAGCCAGCGAGACCGTGCGGTGAGAAAATGGAAGACGATTTAAAAGACTCTAGAGCGCATACCCAACTATAGCGGCCATTTAACTCCAATCATCGCCCGCATCAAGGGATCCCTGCATACGACAAGACGTGATGCATCAAATACAACCTAGTACCAAAGTCGCCGAAATAATCAATGTATATAAGATTCATGGAAAGACGGGAACATGGGAAATAGAGGACAAAGAAGAAACTGGTGGTAAGGTGATTAATGGAAGATACAGGTATTAGGGTGCCATCAGCAATACGAACACGGGTTATATGTGGAGCTCGACGGCAATGGGTGAGGTGAATGGCATTAAAAGTCATATGAAGCGACGCACTGTAATCCGTGAGCCATGAGGATGTAGGAGTACCCTGAGATCAACATAAGTAACCCGGAAAGCGTAGATAGTACGACCCATGTAAGAGGTGCGCTCCATTAGCTAAAATCACAAAGCAACCAAACAACGTGAAAGCCTTTTGATCCTCCGGGCCACCGAACGGAAAACAACGGGAAAGCAAGGTGGCCGTGACCGACTACGCCCTCATGTGCCGGAAACCTAAGATAAAAACGCCATAGAATAGGTAAATCGCAAGATGCTGTAGAGGTCGCCAAGAGACAACGAGGAGGACAAAACAGATAATTCAACTTGCTGTGAGTCGCTTATAATCAATTCTCTTCAAGGTGGATCTCAACAAGAACTCTCCAACAATTGGCTCATATTACAGAATCTACGGGGCCCTCGCAGTCAAAGAATGTGGATTCAAATTCCCAGACAGGAAAGGAGCAGCTGACTTACCCCAAGAGGTGCTTTCCAGAAAGGATCAAGAACAATACTGGGATTATACACAAGAAAACTATATTTATGTTTCAGTAGATCAATTCATCAAGCAATTCAAGTCACAAGCTCTTCACCATCACAATCATCAGCAATTCATCAAGCAATTCTCACAAGAAAGCTATACTTATGTTTCAAAGAGATCAATTCATCAAGTAATTCAATTCACAAGCTCTTCACCATCACAAGCATCAAACATTACCATCTTAAAACCTCGGATATCCTCCTTTCAGACATGAGCTTAGGGCCAAAAAGGTTCGGGGACGCCGGGCTGAGGACATAACTGCGTGTGTATATGACGCCGGAGTGAAGTTGTTCGGGACGGGGCCATTCAAGAGATTAAAGTGGAGATCGATAACGCTGGAAGCAGGGCCCAAAGGCCGAAGCCGAGAGAGGATGAAGCCGGAGAGGAGATTGAAGGAGAGGTTAGCTCTGAAGAGGAGATCGGAGGAGATCGGAGGAGAAAAGAAGCGTCTCGGATCTCCTCAAGAGTGAGGACACGGCAAGGAGATCACGGGACTTTGATACCATGTTAGAAGGGATGAAGAAGGGCGTCAGGCATACCTCAATCACCCACAGAGTACACATGCGCTGGCGCACACAAGAAAAGGAGAGAGAAAGCCAAGAGAGAGAGCCAACACATATGGAGTCCACCCACTCAACTATATATATATATATATATATATATATATAACACTCTTCAAGTCTCATTGTGGCATGGTAGCAGTGTTTCCTTCAGAGCAAGAGCAGATAATTCATCCTCCAACCTGAAGTTCTTATAGGTTATAAACACTTAGAGAAGGAAATTAGAACAATCTATGGTTATCAAACTGAATATTTTGACTTGCGAAGCTTGTCAATGCTGAAAAATATCTGAGAATTAATGATGCCCAAAGTAAAAGCTTAGATTTGTTTTATTAAATTATATGGGATGAAAATGAATTGATTTAAAAAACCATTCACCTAATACTATAGTTAAGGGTGGAGAAAAGGAGGTTATGATAGCCAGTGTTCATAAGGTCCCTAAGTGATTGCACACAAAAAGACTGACCAACTTAACAATTGAGGATTTTTTGTACTATTGAGATTTTTTTTTGCACAACAATATTCCCAGCTTTCCATTTACAGAATCAACAATTGTAAACTCAGTGTAGTGCCTAACAGTTCAACAAATGTTGCATATTCTTGAGTATTGTAAAGCATTTGAGCATTCATTGCCTTCGGATAAATCTACAAGTTATAACAACAGATCCCCATCATTTCCTTTCATTCGATGTAGCTCCTTTCCACCAATCTCCTCCTACCCTGTGAACAGTGGTGGTTTCTGTTAAAAATGAAATTATTTTAAAGTGTTGGAAGATTGGAAATGCAAAGCTGCAATGCGAGATTAAGTGCCACCATAAATTATTTCACAAAAAATATTCATGCTCTTATTTATAGAATATAAAAGATGCCTTCTATAAAGACAACTATTCAAGAATGCATTCCTTCATGTATGAAACAAAGTCTCCCATCAAGGCAATCGTTTGGAAGAGTCAGATTTATTCATTAGGAAGCATTGCTTCTAATAAAAGCTACTATCGGGATTGTCATATCTCTTTACTTAAATTTTCTTATACATGTGTCACCCCAAAACACTTACAGGAGTCTCTCTCTCTCTGTGAGTGTGTGTGTGCACACACACACCAATTGCTATCATTTTTTCCGCATAATTGTATTATATGATGTCAATGCTTCTTATATCAATACATTCAATATTATCTTCTCTAATGTACTTTTCGTCAATCGCAAATTCACATGCATGTCATATAACTCTTCACAAGGACTATGACAAAAATATAATGAAAAGCATAAATTGTAAATAATATATTTTATTAAAGAACTTTCTCTTCACACTTTTAAGCCAAATATATAGTAGGATTTATATGGAAATATACACAATGCTATTAATTAGCTGGAAAAGGTCTGGTATAGAAGCTTTTTTTGCTTTACCTTGCTGTCCATTTTGTATCCTTCATTAATGATTCAGAGCAACTCTTTGCTGCATTGCTTTGCTATCCTTGAAGTAATTATGTTATGCATATATTTTCTCGGATGTACTTTTCTCCTGTTGAAAATCCAGACCTATTTCATATGGTACCTTCAGAGGGACTACATATTATTTTAAGACAAAAACGCATGAAAGCTTTTGATTGTACGTAATAAATTTGAATACTGAACAACTCTGACTAATTTTAATCCAAACTCCTTGCTTGACTTTATCGGGTCTATTCTAATCTTCATTGATTTCCTCCTGTTGAGGGTGATTGAATGTGTATGGGCTTTATATGGAAATATAAGCAATGTTAATAGTAGCTTGAGAAAGTCTAATATAGAAAGATTTGTTAAGTAAAACCTAGTAGTCCCATTTGTAGCCTTCATGATGATTCATACTTCACTGTTTTGTGCATTCCTTTACAATCCTTGCAGGTATCATTGAGAACATTCTAACATCAAGCTTTATATCGCAGCTTCAATTTGGGAAATAAGAAGGCTCAACTCATCACAATCTCCAATAGAAAGATGTCTTGTGACTCAATTTTTGGAGATCCACTATTCTAGATGGGACAAATGGAGAAGGCGCTATACCTCAGATTGTGAAAACCCATCCCTTATGCTTTATTGTGTCAAGTAGCAGGTTATCCCCTACTCATAAATTTTAATTAGCATATTCTTTTGTGTTATTAACTGACTCCATTATTTTAATTAGTGTTATATTTTCTTCAATCAGTTTAATACCGTTTTGTTTATTATTTAGTTGCATTTATTAGTCTCTCAATCTAAGATATCTGATATTGAGTTAATCAAGAGCATTTCTATGTTAAAATGTGTCATGAGACTTTATTTAAGGGTCCTGCTTCACGCCTACTGATGCAAGTCTTCTCTCAATTTAACTGTTTCATGTATAGGATTGAGAGAATTTTTCAGAGCAAATCCTTCATTGACATTTGATTCACCATCAATTGTTGTGTCTCCCAATTCCTCTGATGGTTCAAATGCCCATGCTGAATTTGAAGATTCTGAAGCACAGGAAGAGTTCCTATGATGCAAATTGCTAATGGTGACTTATTGGAGGATGAAGATAGTGATGATGATAATGATGATGATAATGATGTTAAGCCCCCTAAGGTGGTGTCATTGAACAAATTTGGTTGACTATAAAATAATATACTGCATTGCAATTGTTTTTGTTGTTCAATATTACTCTCTCTTGATAATGCCTAAATGTAGTATTATTACCTGTAATTGTGATTTTTCATGTCAGGGTGGAAAAGTGAAGTTAAAGAATGTTTCATGGGCCCTTGCAAGCTTGGCTTTAAAGAGACGTCCAGGTTAGATTAGATATCAACCAGTTTTTATCTAATTTTACTTTGGAACTGCATGAGTTTCTTTCATTTATTTTTTTTCTGCCGTCTTCATAGTAATTAGGGCCACTCTTGGAAAGTCTAGATTTCTTGGTAATCTTGAGCATTTATGAAAGGATAAAAAGATAAATGAACTGCTTAGGGAAAATTTAGGTCTTCAACATCTTCATTTGCCTCAAGATCTATTATTGTCGAGTATGGCTTCAGGGTTGTATGGCTACTTTACTACTCCAACAACAGATCCTTATGTTTAGTCTCTGCCAACCCTTGCATAGCCACCTTCTCTCTCTCAACCAAGCATTAAATGTGCTTAACCGGTTTTGTCACCTCCATTGCCTGTTTTAGATAATCTTTGTACAGCAGGTAGTCTTATAAAGTGCCCTAGAAGTCTTCTTGATGTTAAGCACGAAAGCAGCTTGTGACATCCATTCATTCTTTTTGATGTATACCATGAGCTTGCCTCCTCGGGACATGGGATCGCATTGATAGTCACTTCATAAACATCAGATATAACCTTAAATACTTTGTCAAAGTTTTAGGTGAACACCGCCATGTGTATAGAACTCGATTATACATGCTCCACTAGAGGCCTCCTTGACATAGGACTATACCTGATGGTCACTTCATAACCTATGCATTTAACCTTATCTTTGTCAAAGTTTTTGGTGAGCAAAAGTGTATCAAGGTAGTTATTTTTTGAGAAACTCAATTTGCTTCTAGATTTGAGTCAAAATTCTCATTCCTTAGGCTATGTTTGGTCAGTTTCAACTAGTTTAAATTAGCCTCTCTTGGACTAACTTTTACATTTTCTTTTAATTAAATTAATTAAATTAATATGTTTTGTCGAATAAAAAGAAGAAGGAAGAAAAATGAGTGGAGAAAAGTCTCAAATCTTTTCTTCTCTTAAGAAACAAGTATATGGTCTTAAATAGAAAAGCTACATGGGAAAAAATAAGGTAACAATTAACAAATAAATAAGGTAATAGAAAATAAGAAAACTAACAATTAGGAAATAAACTAAATAAGGAAACTAACAATCTGGAAAGAAATCCCTGATTTTAGGAAATGAAATAAATCTTTGATTTTCCTATATTCTCCCTCAAGTTGGTGCATAGATATCAATCATGCCCAACTTGCTTATTAATCGCTCAAAATTGGATCTTGTCAAACCCTTGGTCAAGATATCAGCTGTTTATTGATTGGAGGGCACAAACAACAAGCAAATAATTATGGCATCAAGTTTCTCCTTTATAAAATGACGATCAATCTCAATGTGCTTTGTTCTATCATGTTGGACAGGATTACAATACAACTTGAAGGGAAGCTCCACTCTTCGAAGCTCTTCAAGAATTCTTTAAATCTATAACACTTCATTGCATTCCTCGAAAGCCATAGCTCTAAACTCAAATTTCCACAATACTTCTAGCCACAACACCTCGCTTCGCTTCTCCAGGTTATCAGATTTTCCCATACAAAGATGTAATATCCTGATGTGGATCTTTTGTCAGTAACTGATCTTGCCCAATCTGCATCAGTAAATACATCAATACTCTTTTGGTTGGTCTTTCTAAAAAAAAGATCTTTCCTAGGGGTAGCCTTCAAATATCTTATCGGGTCCAACTACCCCCAATCGTGATCATTTATTCGGTGTTTCATGTTTCTCAATTGCGTCAAACGATTGGGGAGTCTCGCTTTTCTTTGGAGCTACCCTCCATTTTGTTCGAAGACTAGAGTCAGCTTGTAGAACCAAGAATACGTTGGATATGTGTCCAACGCTGCCATGGTAATGGTTGATTGTGATGTCTCAATCATTTGGAGGAGATATCCGGCCTTATGAAGCTACTTGTGAGTCTTTGTTACTATTCGAGCTTAGTTTCTAACGCTCACCTCGAGGACAAGGTGACACTTCTGGTGTGGGGTATTAATAAACCTCCAATCAGACTCACTTATATCAAGCGTGCTAGGCACGTGACCAGCATCTGAGGGGTATTTTGGGTGCAAGGATATTTGGGGTATTTGGGGGGAGACCTTGTGGTTATTATTATTATTATTATTGTTTGTCCTTTGGGAAGGAGGTCTGTTAGGGTTTTGTGAGGACGGGGTGAGTGCTCCTGACTTCTCAAAAGTCAGTGATTGCAGATAAATTTTTCTGATGGGTATCGTATCATGGGTCAATTTCACTTTAAGCATCAAACTTCAATTTGTATCTTTTCGGGTACCCTAAATCAATTTGCTTTCACCGGGCGGGTACGTGAGGGTTTCCGACAATCAAATGTTGACGTTTACACCAGAATTGCCATGTAGTCCATGGGGAAACCTAATTTCACCTTTTATCAGGTCGCATATCGCATATATTATTCCCGGGCGTAAACGCTAATGCCAAAGGATTACGCATCACGCCAACGCCAGTAATCCACGGGACTAACGGTCTTACCAACGATTATGTGCATATCGAATATTCCGACATAATCCATGGGGACTAACGTGTCACACCAAAGATTATGTGGCAATTCCGCGCAGAACTTCAGTGATTTAATTGTCGTAAAACACTCTGATACCCGCCTAGTGAAAGCTAAATTGATTCAGGGTACCCGAAAAAATACAAATTGAAGTTTGATACTCAAAGTGAAATTCGCCATAGTACCTGCACTCCACCTCAAAAATTAACCCCAAAGTTGATTGTAAAGCTTTGTTTTTCTTGGGTCCTACCAAAGGCATGCAAGTATTGTTACGCCTAGTAAGTTCTATCAAATAGGTTGGATATATTGTAATAAGGCTTGTTTGTGGACATATGTTTTTCTTATTTTCCTTTAACAAAAAATTTATTCAATCCAATAACACCATAAACTTCCTTGGGGGATTTTCGAGTGAAACCTTGGTAACTTAGATAAGAAAGGATTTTAAAAGTTCCCTAGCATAAAGGAGTGATGCTAAAAAAATTCACTGTACCAAGTCCTTTTAAATAAAGGAAGAAATGAACTATTAGTTTCAAGACCTTTTTTCTACATTTTTTTTTCTGAATAACAATATAAAGCGTATGCCGTCTTTTTTCTTTTTTTCTTTTTTTGAATAAAGATAGACTTTTTTTAATCAGTATATGGTAATGCTAAAAATCTCATAGATTTATTCCTTTTAACAATTTTTTTCCTTTAAGTGAGAGTTTCTATGGCTTGCAGTTTCAGCAGAGAATGAGTTGGATGCAAACACCCCCCCTATCAGCATCAATCTGAGCCAGTTTCACAGTTCCTTATGCCTAGGGAAAGGTGAAACTGATTCCAACTGTTGGTCTTCTCCTAGTGGACAAGGTTTTATGATAAGAGGAAAGAGTTACTTGAAGGATTCCTCGAAGGTTTGAGTTCATCTATTCTTAATAGTTCCAAATTTACCATGAGCATAAATCCATGTTTTCTTTACTGTTTTAAGTTTTGAGTGTTTGACAGTCACTTTGTACATGTTCTGATACATAATTTAGGTGGTTGGTTCATTAACAGTTTTTTTTAAGTTATGCTAAATCGCTATCTTCATAGGAAAATGATTTTTTAGAGGATCCCTCTAATGATATTGTATTCATCTTTAGTGGTTGCTCATGGCTGCCCTTAAAAGAACCTATTGTCCATAATCAGTAACAAAAAGTTTTCAAGCTCAATCAAATCCTCTGACAAATCGACATTAAGGTATGTAGAAAAATTGGTTGGTCTTATCTGGAACACATACTAATTCTTGCTTGGTAATTACATGGTTTCGAGTAAAGCAAAATAGACTAGTCCTAATAGCAACCCTAAAAAGAACTTGACAACTAGCTGAATGAAAAGAGCCCAAGATATGTTACATTGCATATGTCATTTCTATTGCTTTCCTATTGCTTGTATCATCTCTTTACTGCTTCTATTGTTGAAATACTATTATAACATCAATGATCTATGGTCATTTTTTTCTTATCACTTATCAAGTGTTTACTAGGGTAATGATGTCTATGGGGTTATGGTGATAACCCTTATCCTCCATTGTAAATTAGAAGACTACTTTTTGAGTTTCTAGATTCATAATTTATAAAGACAACAGGAGGATTAGTGTTACTAATAAAACCCAGGAAGGCATTATTACCTATTTATACTAAATTAGAGTAAACACCTAATAAGTGATAAAGATATTTCTAGTTTATTAACATTATAAACGCACTGTAAAACTGAAATCTTCTGTTATCCCATGATGTTAAGACCCAACCAGAATCATGTACCCTTCACCTGTGAGCTCGATTTTCTTTCTGGTGTATCAGTTCTGCTTCTTGGACGTTATTTTGCAATTAAAGGGTAGAAAATCCAATGTGAAGCAATTTGAATTTCCATCATAATGGCTCTTGTGTGCTAAAAAGACAATGACCATAAGTGGCTATTTGATAGTTTCCTTGTGGGGTTTTTGCATTTGTGTCCATGCAAGCCTTGTAAGTGTATAAATATCCAGAAAATTTTGTTAGTTTCCTATATACCCTGCAGTAAATCCAAGATTCTACGGATGTACCCTACAAGGGAATATATGTAAAATTAATGATATAACTCATTTTACCTTGTAGGGCTGTTCCACCTACCAAACCAATCGAAAAGGATCTAGAAATTGGAGTTTTAACTATGTTTATTTTATTGAAAACCAAGGATCTTATGAACTTAACTTACTGAATTCCATCCTGTAAATTGGAAAATTTTCCAAAATCATGATAGCAATACCCCATAAGTGGTGTAACACCCCACTCTGGAGCTACTGAGTTCAACGGTTTTAATAAATCCCCTCTAATAGTTTGTCTTGGCCCGGATCTATAACTACCAAATCTTGGTTTTACCTTTTAACCGAGTTTGCAAGCAATTACAAACATTGTAGACGTACATGCAATTATGACGTTTGCGGGGGTATATATGCAAATTCGTGTTATTCTTCAACATTTGTAGCCATTAACTATATTATTTTCTTGTTTAGCAGTAAATTTCTTTCATATATGTATGGAATAAATTTGTTTGTAATTTTCTGTTATTCTTGTGTATTGTTGTTCATAGATAGTAACTAGCAATTGGTGGCTGCAAGCAGACTTCGATTATAAATGTCTGCAAGGAATTATGTGGTTTTCCTTTGGTAAACATTTTGGTGGTATTTGGTTGGGGTTGGCATAAATATGGTTCAGTTGGGTTTCGGAGTTTGGTTGTTTGAATTTTAAACTAAGTTGTCCATAACTTGACTTAATTAGTATTAAAATAGATAGTTTTAATTAAATTTATATTTTCTAATTAATGATTGATATTGATCACTAGTAAAGTATTTTGTTCACTATCTGTAAATAATTATGTCAGTTTAATTAATTAAATCTTTAATAAAAACAAACCCTAATCCCAAAACTATTTTTTGGTTGGAGGTGGTCGGATAACTTGGATTATCCCAGGTCCCCCTAACCAAGTACCACTTAAATATGTTTAGAGTTGTCCAGTAAGTTTAACATAATAAAAAAGTGAGATAATTCCTGTATACACTGTCTGCAATTAGTGAGAGAAAAAAGCTGAAAAGTTGTAGCAATTAGTGATTATTTCTCACATGTTTTCAGACTTATGTATATTCCTTGAAATCTACAGTTCAATGTAGTCAAAGTTACCACATTCTACATAGATTATGTAGGGAGGAGAAAGAAATGCACTGTCTATAGACGCTGAAGAAAGAAGGGGGAAAGGTGACTGAAGGTCATATTTTGGATGTTTTTGAGGTTTGAGAGAGGAGTGTCCAGATCATGTGCGTTGCAGATCTTTGGTTCTAGTGCATCATATTTTAATAGAATAATACTCGCATTTTTTTTAAAATTTGCTGCATCATATTTTCTAGTTCTATTAAACACAAAATCATTTCTTATTATTCAATTTTAATGTTGCTTATACATTTGCAACTGAAATAGGTTGTAGGAGGTGATCCCCTTTTGAAACTCATAGCAGTTGACTGGTTCAAGGCTGAAAATAGCATTGAGAAGGTTATGCTGCATCCTAATTGTCTTGTTCAGGTACAATGCAAAATTTATTTCTTGAACCTTGAAAACTTTGAATAGAAAAAATTTTGTTTACTTTAAGACATTAAAACCTTTATCATTTAATCTATCAATCAATATCAATTATGCTCTTCTACAGGCTGGCAGGGGTAACATATATTGTAGTTTTCATCAATGGTTGGATTCTCATGCTTGGAGATGTGAATTAGTTTTAAGATGATCGAGTATATTTGATACCAATCAACAAGAATAACTAGGTTATACTTTATTCACACATTTGATTATGGTTTATACATACATAGATTAGGCCTCAATTGTCACTTGGGATAATTTTGTTGATGCTTTGTGAGCGGCATGTGCCATCAAAATTGGCATTCAAAGTGCTTTATCATAACATGTATTATAAAAAAAAACTTTTAGTAAAAAGTCAAATATTTGGATGCCTCTCATGGATTGCATGAAAAAAAAAAAATGGTGATGTAAACCTAGCTTATAGATCCTTAGTAAGTACAGAAAAGAAGAAATTGTTGTTTGTAAGTACTTTAAGAGCCATGCTATTAGTAAGGATACTTGTTTTGGTTGACTCATTATGAATTTTGACTACCTAGTGATCCTACACATGTACATTGTCAAAAGGTTTGCATCACCAAAAAACCGAAGTTCGTTGTCAAAGGTCTCGTGAAGAACAAAAGTTCTTCATCAAAAGATCTCATGAAGAATGTAGTTCTTTATCAAAAGGTCTACCTCCTCACAATGTTTTTCCATCCTCTTCAAATGGAGGGTCAGATCCCCTTTTTTTAGTAAGAATTCTCCTTATTTACAACATGTATGTCATTTCCTCTACCAACCACCAAAATCCTTTAAATATGGAAACATAATATACTTGCTATATACAGAAAATTAACCTATTTGCATATCTACTAACATCATCCCTCAAATTGATGTTGGTCGATCAAGAAGCATCAATTTGTCAATTATGAGCTGATAGCAGTGACAGGAGAGAGCCTTGATAAAGACATTAGCACTCAATAGTTTGGTGTTCAATGGAAATGTGAGGAAGAGTAATCTCCCGACGAGCAAGCACTTCGCAAATGGAATGACAATCCACTTCAATATGCTGTGTGCGCTCATGGAAAACGGGATTGGCAACAATCTGAATAGCACTAGTATTATTAGTATGAAGAGGAGTAGGAGTAAGTTGAGGAACACCAAGTTCGACCAACAATCCTCAAAGCCAAGCAATCTCAGAACGTGCAGACAACATGGCCTTATATTCCGACTCGGTGGATGAATTTGAGACACGCGCTTACTTCTTACTCTTCCAAGAAATAAGGGCCCCGCCAAGAAATATGCACCATCCTGATAGAATGGTTGAGTATCTGCACAACTAGCCCAATCAGCATCACTAAAGCCCTCTAATTGTAAAGAAGTTCAATAAGGGAAAAACAAACTGCAAACTGCAACCAAATGAGCTTGACAAGGAGCCTGCATAAACTAACATGTTGGACAGTAAACGAGATATTTGATCGAGTAATAACCAAATAATTCAAACTCCCTACCAACTGTCGATACATAGAAGGTCAAATAAGAGGTCGTCATCTTCTTGACACAGCTTCAAATTGACCTCCATAGGTGTAAGGACTGCATTACCGTCCTGAAGACAGCTAAGGAAAGAAGCTCCTAGGTATTCTTATGCGCTAATCCAAGAGTGTGCCAGTCGAACAATGTTTGACCTTAAGGCCAAGAAAATCTTGCAACGGACCAAGATGTTTCATATGAAATAAAGTTTTGAGTTGCAATTGAAGCTACTCAATCAACCAAGGATCAAACCCTGTAATCATAATATCATCGACATATACAAGGAGTAGAACAATCCCAATATAAGTCTGGTTAATGAAGAGAGAGGCGCCATACTAAATCTGAGGGAAGATGACATCCAAGAGTAGTACGAAACTTCTCAAACCATGCCTGTGGTGCTTGCTTCAAGCCATACAGAGACCGCTTCAAGTAACAAACCTCAATAGAGGAGGAAGAAAATATGCTTAGAGGTGGATTCATAAAGATCTCTTCCTTCAAATCGCTATGGAGAAATGCATTCTTCATATTCATCTGATGAAGTGGCCATCCTTTCGAGGCGACAGTTGCCATAACAATGTAAATAATAGTCATCTTGGCCACTAGAGCAAACATTTCCTCATAATAAATTCCATACTCCTATTGATATCTAAGGGCTACTAGACGAGCTTAATACATTTCTATAGAACCATCAGCACACAACTTGATTATGTAGACCTATCTGCATCCAATAAGTTTGGTTCCAACAAGTTAAGGAATAATGTCTTAAGTAGGGATGGCAATTATACCCAAACCCGACCCGACCCGACCCGACCCGAGTTTGACGGGGAAAACCCGGTTTGACCGGGTTTCGGGTCGGGTTCGGGTAAAACCCGAATAATATAAAGCGGGTGCGGGGCGGGTATGGGAAACTTGATACCCGACCCGAACCCGACCCGAAATGTAAAATTACAAAAATACCCCCATTAAATTTCTATTGTTAATGTTATGGATGCTTTGTAAAAAGATTCTACTTGTCATGGTTTTGTGAAATTAATTTTGATAAATGTTTTTATGTGGGCCGGGCCTAGAGCCGGGCGGGGACGGGATACTGAGGGTACCTGGACTCCCCCGCTTCGGGTTCGGTAATGGGCTTTTTAAAACCCGCTGTATCGTGGTCGGTGCTATGGGGCGTGTGGTAGGCAAACTCCGCCTCACTCACCCGCTGTCTGCTCCTAGTCTTAAGTGTGATTGTCCCAAGAGCCCGGTTAGTCTTATATAGCTTGTTGCCAACATTCTCGGTAAAGGCCCCAGAATAAGACTGGGCATATAAATAGTATCAAGAGTGGCATGAAGTGCGTAATAAGAGAACCTATTCCTATCTCGAGGCCGCGGAAACCCGAAAGTGGTCCAAAGATAGCTCATGTAAGACAGGATCAGGTGTTGGTTCAAATATAGGAAGAGATAGTGGGCGATGTCGCTGATAGACAACACCTAGCTTAAAATGATCAATATTATAAGACACGTCATCAAAAGAAAGAAGCACAACGGAGGAAGAGACAAGATCGACATGAGATAGAAAGAACTACTGATTTTCAAAGAAACTACATTCCGAGAAATACGAATCTTGTTAGCATCTACATCATAACAAGCAAACCCTTTGTGGGGATTACTATGGCCAAGGAAAGCACCTCTCAACGGCTCGAAAGCAGTAGATCTGTGGATGTTTAGTGAGAGGTAAGTGAACAAAGCAAGTGCAAGTAAAACATAAAGAGATTTATAGTCGTGATGCGTAGAATCCGCAAGTTCACGTGTCGTATCAAGCAATAAAGTGGACTTGAAAGTCGGATGTAGTTCTCACAGAGACAGGAAAGTACTAGTACCAACTATTCCTCTATTAGTTAGTCGATCCAGAAATTAGTAGTTGTGAACTAATTCTAAAACTAAAGAAAATTGATAACCGAGACTATGGAAAGCTGAAATTGCACTTGGTGTCAATCAATCATGAGAAGGGATTCTTGGGCAATGAATCCTCCTTGGATTTTTCTCCCAAAGATATATGAGATTCCTATGTTGTTAATTGGTAGGGTTTTGGCCAAGGGTTCCTAAGATATACTAAATCCCTCTCTCGAGGCGATTAATACCTAATTTCGTCAATTGCATTAAGATCAAGGGAACCTAAATCTTTGGAAGATTATCGGAATAAGTTGTATTAAGGGCTCGCTCTCCTTAGCATCCGACTCTCAAGATGTACGCTCATAGTCTCCTCTATCGGAGTAAGTCTACACACATGGGGAGATGTTCGCTTCTTCCCCCATATGAACTATAGTGATATCTCCGGGCTCTCGCAATGTAGAGGGATTAATATAACATTCAAAACATCCAATAGACTCAGAAGACTAAACCAATCACACAAGCATAAAAATTATCATCAAAGTTAACTCATAATCCAAGGGTTCATCACCCAAGTATCTATAAAATTAGTTCCCCATAAACGGGAACTAACAATCCATTACTAAGAGTTTACGAACCAACAAAGCGATAATGAGAGACCCTGTTACGTATACCGTTGGCGGCTTCTATTGACTTGTTCCTTGATGTAGCTTCGTTCTCGCTCCAAGATTGGAAGATGAAGCTCCCAATCCCTAATCCAATTATTAATCCTTCTCTAAGTTGAGTTCTTTTCCCTCCAAAACCCTAATTAATCGTGATTTATATCCGCATTCTTAGGGTTTGGAGTGTCCATTTTACGCTTATGCCCTTGTCCGGTCCTTAATGTAAGGGAGAGTTACGCCATACGAAGGCCCATACGGTCGCATACGAGATCCCAGATGTCTCGCAGCAGTCCATCCATACGGCCATTGATGCCCCATATGTCTTGCGCTCGAGCCATACCTGGATTGTATAAGACCCGTGAGTAGTTGATGCAGAGGTCGCTTGACCGCCTGTGCTCATACGAAATGTATAGGAACCCATATAAGGTTTTGCTTGCTTTTACTTCACTTCTTTTCGCCTCAAATTCTCATCTTATGTATCGCCATTATGCCCCTAACGCCAACTCTTGATTGTTTAACAAGAATAGTACCTTTTAGGTACCAATGGGCTATAATTTAACCAAATTGGCATGTTAGACATATATGAATATGATAGGAAAAAATGCTCAATCAAACACTTATCATCAGGAGGAACTCTAAACAAACGTGAATATGGAGAATCAAGATTTAAAGTTTGGGAAGGTAAACGATTAATCAAAGACACACCTGTAGATATAGCTTTTTCCCAAAAATGAGGAGGGACAAAAGATTCAAGCAACAAAGTACAAACAACATCTAAAAGAAGCCAATTCTTATGCTCAGCGACTCCATTCTGTTGAGGTGTGTAAGGACATGAAGCCAGAGAATACCTTCTCGTTGTAGGAAGGATCAGTAAGTCACGAGACATGTATTCCGCTATAGTCAAAGCGTAAGATCTTAATGTTGGTAGAAAATTGTCTTATCAAAGACAACAAAGGCTTGGAAAATAGAGAAAATATCCACTTTAGAATAAAGAAAATATACCCAAGAAAATTGGTTATAGTCATCAATAACACAAAGTAGCGAGCACTGCAGTAATGAAAGAATGTGACTCACACTCTAAAACATTTGTATGAATAATCTCAAAACAAAGTGTAAGCCCCGACTACCCCCCAAGAAAGAAAATGGTAAAATCAAGCCTTACCAAGTTTATAGGATACACAATCAATTGACAAAATAAAAGGAAGAAAACTCATGTATATTATGCAAATAACCACTTTTAACAAGATGAGACAAAATAACTTAATTTAGATGTCCTACTTTCCTATGCCAAAGATTATTAGTATTAGCAATAGCCGAACAAACCAAAGAAACTAAACAAGGAATAGAATAAATACTTTTGACAGTGTAGGAATAGAACAATACTCGAGGAGCAGAAAGATTCCCCACTTTAGTCCCTCATCACTATCACCGTCCCCGAGCACTGACCTTACACAATTTATAACCACCAATGCATAAAAATAAAAATAAAAATAAAAAATAAATAAATAAATAAAAAGCACAATCATCTTCTACCAATTGGCCAATAGAGATTAAATTGGCAAATAAGCTCGAGACACAAAAATATCTAAAAGTAGATCTAAGATTTCCAACAAAGAGTAATAGGAAGAGTATTACCATTGGTAATATGAATATGTCCGCTTCACCGCCATACTTACAAACATCATAGAGAACTTTCAAGCTGCTACCATATGATCGAAGCCGCGAAAGTCAATCAACCAAGGAGTGGAGTTGAAATCTTTTTTACCTTGGAGCCTAAGAGCAGATAAAACGGAAACAATCATTTGTTGGACTTGCTCAGGTGTAAGCGTGGAAGAAGAACCCGTGGCAATTGTAATTTTTTAGCAATGTGCCCAAACTCCTTACAACTATAGCATTGTGGTAGGGATTTGGAACTGCCTTTGCCTGAGCGACATAGGCCTTATTGACCATCTCAAGATCGTATAGTCTCGAAAGCAAGGCCAAGTTATGATACGACGCTGTTCCTTGCACAAGATTTCCCCAAGCATTCATTCGATGATGAAACAGGTGTACGCTTGATTAACCCTACATATACACTTTCAAATTCCAGTCGTAGGTGCATGAAGAATTGATCTCAAGTAGCTTTCTAAAATGAACTGCTTGCATAGTCAGCCAAGGTCAAGCTTGGGGAACCTTAGATTGTACTATCCTAAAATAATCAATCTATAAATTAAGTTAGTTTGAATAATATTTCTCAATGGACTGATTTCCCTAGCGATAGTTCCCAATATCTACTCCCCACATCTCCTTAGCAATCACCTTATGAGGCTCAATTAAACTCAACAGCCAAGAAGCAACCCTGACATCCTTACTTTCCCACGTGCCAATGCCCTTAGGATCAATCAGAGCCTTAGAAGACCCGTTTAAGTGACCCCACAATTCTTTTCCCTTGACAAACATTCGAAATTGAAACTCCCAACTAGCATAATTTTTCCCATTAATACGAACAATAAAAGATTCCCTCTACATGATTACTAAACAACCCAAACAATCTGAGAACTACAAGAGAACTTCTCAAAAGAGAAGGTTTTGACAACCCTGATGGGTTTTGACAACCCTGATGCCAAAAAGAAGGAACCCAACTAAGAAACCAGGAAACCAAGCCTAACTAAGAAAAGACTCAAAGGAAATTCTAGATAAAGGGCTCTGATACCATGTCAAAAGGTTTTCATCACCAGGAAAAACAGAGTTCTCTTTCAAAAGGTCTGAGGAACAACAAAGTTCTTTGTCAAAAGGTCTACCTCCTCACAATGTTTTTCCATGAATCCATCCTTTTCAATAGAGGGTTGCATCTCCTTTAAATAGTAAGAATTCTCCCTATTTACAGCCTGTACGTTATTCCCTCTACCAACCACCAAAATCCCCTAAATATTTGACTATCTAGTGATCCTACGCGTGTACATGTACATACATACAACTTAGCAAGGCAAATTTACACATTAAGATTCAAGCATGAGCCTACTATTTCATTTTCAACGATAGAAAGCTCTAAAAATGGAACCAACATTGTAAAGTTGACGCATAGTTATTTAAAATACGTAGTAGCCAAATCGTACAAAATATTAATATTTCTTACATATTTGTTGAGTGGATATACTAGTGATGTTTGTCTTATGATCGTGATACCAAAATGTATGCTACACGTGAAATTCAAGGCATACATATTTGATCATTTTAAACTTCACATCAAAAGTGTGGATCTCAATTTAGATATCCTATCATGAAGTTTTTGATGTTGCAACAATAAAGCCATCAATTTATTGCTATTAAAAACATGTCTAGATTGATTGCTGAAAGATTGCTTAGAAAGTTATGTTTTTCCTGTATATATTTTAAATGGTTCAGATTAGCTTGCATGGTTAATTTCCAATTTGGTGTTCTTGTCATTGAAAAGGAGTTAGTAGTATCCTTACAGTTCAATTTTAGTGATTGGAACATTAAATTGGAAATCCATATTGTTCAAGTCAATATTAATCGTTTTTTATGTCTTGAGAAACTTAACATTTGTACCATACCCTTTTTATCATCATAAGAAAAGGGCAGCCCAGTGCTACAAAGCTCCCGCTATGCGCAGGGTCCAGGGAACCTTTTTATCATCATATAGAATATTATGCAATATATCTACTTGAAACATGCAGATTTAGGGTTTTTATCATACTCCAGGAAACAAGGGTGCTTGAGCCTAGAAGGTATGAGTTGCTAATATTGTGGTTTTCATAAGTAGAAGCCTTCCTGCTTTGGATGAGCTCTTGTTGTTCTAGCTGTTCAACGTGGATTGAATTTTGTTAGTTAATCCTTGACAGAGCAGATCATTTAACCTGCTAGGGGTAAGTGGCAACCTATGGTATTTGGAGGGGAAATGGTCACGGTACCTCGGAGTAATGTTTCAAGATTATCATGGTTGGTGACTAATTTTTAATAGTATAAGGAACTTATCGTAATAGTGACTAACCTTGGGTAGTGTTGGCAGATCATCATGCTGGTTGTTGCCTTATTGATAAAGAATTCTCTATCAGATATACCTTGGACCTGTCATTAAGAGGCTTGTTGGTTGGGTTTATAAATGGGGTTAAGATGGGTTTATGGGTTGTGTATTTGAATTTGTTTTAGAGGGTAACTTTCAAAAATAATTTGACTAAAGTTTGACTTGATTAATTGTAATAAATTTTAATTAATGATTGATATTTATTATGGATATCATAATTTTTGAATTTTTATTTAATTACTTAAAACTTGTAAACATTAGAACCTTAACCCCAATCAGGTGTTGGGTTGGAGGTGGTGGGGATGACCTAGCATGTCTCATTTATATACACAAAAGGGTTATTTCAACACTGCTGCAGAAGGCATGAACTGATACAAGTGTTTAAGACCTCTAGATTTGCTTCTTTGGTATTCAAATTTTTGGCTACTTTTTACCTGTGTTTGTTATCAGAAAAACTTTTATATAAAGGGATTTATTTAGCTTACTCTTGGGAAGACATCCAAATGCCTACTTTAATTGGAATAGTTTGGAGAATTAAGCTAAACCAATAATGGGGTCCACTACCTTTTTCTAGTATGAAACATGTTAGAAAGTTATATTGCTTTGCAGCTTTGTGCTTATTGGAATTTAGTTCGGTTTTTTTGTAATTTTTCAGAACTCATAAATTGCATCTACTTTGTCTAATTGTTTTGTTTTTCTCCTCAGTCAGAAGCAGGGAGGAAGCTCCCATTCATTCTTGTCATAAATTTGGAGGTATATGCAGATTGTTATCTTCTTCTTTTGCTTATTATATTAGGGCTTATAATGATTTAATTTCTGAAGTGTCACATTATACTATCATGTTTAGATATAGTAATGTCTACATAGACACATTGCTCCACCTGCTGGAATTCTGGGTTTTTGATGAGTGCTCTCTTGCACAAAGTTTTCTCTGACCAAACTTAAATTTCTTTTTTATTTCATTAAAAGGTGTTATTCATGTAAAAACATTTTTTGGGAAAATGTAGATTGATGATGATAATGGCAAATGATATTCAATCAAGCAAAAATAATGCCATATCAAGATTCCTTTCTAAGCTATCCGAGGTGATTCATACACATGTCTGAGAAGCCTAGTTTCAAACTAGGTTTGAAATTGATAAAGCAAAGGGTAGCTCCTATCTCAAGAGCCTGAATTTTGTATTACTAGATAATAATCCATAATAGACACTAGAAGATACTAAGAAAAAAATAATTTAAGATGGAAATAGTATTGAAATCCTAATGTTTATTTGTAAACTTGCAGTCAAATAACTTGGATTGAGGTAGAGAGTGGAAATGACTATGGGAGGTGTAAGCTATAGTTTGTTGCAAAGTCGAAGTTCTTAAAGCTTATATTCAAGATAACTCTCTGAAGGCATTTAACTTGGATACTAAATCACTAGATTTGATCAAGATTGTTGGTCTAATTTTAACCTTTATGTTCAGAAATCTTAGACTTAATGTTTCATCTCCCATTATATCTATGTTATATGGCAATAGAACATCTTCCATCTGTATTTAGTTTCTTTTTTTCTGTCAAATTCCTTTCTGTGGCCTTCAGTTAGTGTTAAGGATGCTGATGTGGTTTCATAAGTTTCAGATCCTGCAAAGCCAAACTACAGTTTGCTCTCTATTATGGTGCTGAAAGGCCTATAAAAAAAAAGAATCATTGTTAGGCAGATTTGTAGATGGGACAGATGTTTTTCGTGGATTCAAGATTCAAACTTATACCAAGTATTGTAGAGGTATTAATTATTTAGCAGCAATCAGTTCTGTTAATTTTCTTCTGGAATTTGCTTCCAGGACTCATATTCATAACTTAAATGATCTTAATGATCCATGCAGGGTTATTGGATGGTTAGTTTAGCCGCTGGCACTCCAAAGCTTGCCTCTTGGGGAAGCTTCAGTAACATGCAGATACCTCCCGCTAAGATAACTTCTTCTGGAGGTAAGAACATCCAGTTTTGTTATTTATCCATGATACACTGTGATTTGTTACCCATTTCTGTAGTCTAGCCACCCTTTTAAAATCTAATTCTTTTATCTCTTTGATTTATTATATTAGATCTCTTAGAAACATCATTAATAAAAAGCTCCCTTCGCAAGTCTGCCCCCTTCTTTCAGGAGTTTACTAAGATGATGTTTGGGAACATTATTTTGCAGATTGATGTGGATATAGGTTCGCTATCAAGTTGCAAGAAGTATCATGGGACTAGTTCTTGGCTATATTACAAGCATTGTTGTGGATCTTGCTATCTTGGTTGAGGTTTGTGACTTTTAAGATCTAATAGTGTTGTATTGGTTGAAATTTCACTTCCTTTTCAGATTTAAGCATTGATTATTTGTTATCTGATGACTCTTTTTGACCTCAAATTGCCAAGTTACGGAGTTTGGTTATTAGACATATTATTTGAGTTGGATAAAGGTATTATAACTGTTAATTAATTGTTTTGACATTTTTACTGCTTGCCAATGGAAGGTGTGGCTCTTATGTCTATATCAATCAGCCACACTATTTTGATCACTAACACTTCAAAATTAAAGGGTGGTTGTTTAACCTGGAATTTCCATTATCAATTATAGCTTGTCTTTCACAAATTGTGATCCAGTTCTGTCAGCATGAGCTGTACCCCTGCCAGTTCTTGGGTGGTCATTAGGCTTTTCAATGGTATCAGACCTGTAATGAATGTTATCAGTAAGGTTTTGTTTGAATGACCAACTTAGTCCTTCCATATAGTTTGAGAGATTTACTTCAAAAAGTGGCCAAACGTTTTTAAGGACAAAGTAAAGAGTTTCCAATGTATCGAATTCTTTCATGAACAGTGTTGTCTAGTTGAAAATAACATAGATCTTCTGAGCAACTATACTGAAAAACTCAGCACTGACAAATTGCATCTTTGCAGGCAAAGGAAGAGCATGAACTGCCTGAGTATATTCTCGGGACGGTTCGACTAAACCGCATTAGACTGGATGCCGCTGTACCACTTCCATGATTTTTGACATTAAGGTCATTTCTACAACATTAAATTGTGTCATAAGGTCCTGTCTAAGCTCATTTAGAGTGTAATTTATATGATGAAGAATGTGTTTAAAATTTTTTTTTTTTCCTGAAAGAGAGTAAAATACTTGTAATTTGCTCCAGTGCTGTGATTGTGATATGAGATAGATCATCGTAGTTTTGAATTGTGAGAAGTGTGAAACTGATAATGGTTTGGTTTTCCAGAGTGTTTTCCTTATATATATATATATATATATATATATATATATATATATATATAGGAGTGTTACAGTGTGGCCGGCAGCAAAAAAAAAAACTAAAACCCACAGAGTACACCACCCCGTGTGTACAGTGTGGAAAAATGGGCTGGCCGCAACTTGCAGCTGGCCGGATAATATCAAAGGTATATATATATATATATCGATGATATTATATCGTTTGCCTACGTAACATCACAAGTAAATAAGATCGCCTCCCATTTGGCAATTTGGAGAGTGTTTTAAGTATTTCCAACCGTATGCGGTATAAAGAACATCGAAAATAAGCTTTTAAGTACGCCGATTTTCATACAATTTGTTGGCGCTACGACGATCATTCATCTTAATGGAACCATTTTAAAATTTCAACCGCTAAGCATTTAATGATCATCACCCTCGCCAAATCGTATTTAAAATCGACATACGCCAACTTATTTTTCAACGCTTTCTTTCTATCCGCACGGCTAGAGCAAATCCTAAAAACACTCTTCAAACGCCAAATTCGAGGCTAATCGTGAAACGCACAAAATTACAAGCACCTACCACATAAGAATGACACTTTATATATATATATATATATATATATATATATATATATATATATATATATATATATTATGGCTGTTAGAGTCCTGGCTACACTTATACCGGCCCACTCTAACACCTATTAGTTACTATGTATGATATATAATAGATAATATTAAAAGTAAATATATTACATATATCCTATAAAACATATATAACATATAAAAAATAAAAAAATAAATATTATATATATAATAGGATTTAGGGTGATACAATGGGGCTTATCAAGATTGAGGTATTTATCCCATCATCACTCCGCTATATATATATATATATATATATATATATATATATATATATATATATATATATATATATATATATACGGCCTTATCATCAAGAAGCTATGCCATTCTCATTTTCAGCCCACTGCACAATGTTGTTTTGAGAAATCCAACTCATAAATGGAAAGAACATCGAAAAATGTTTCAAAGATGTCAATTTTCATACACCTGGGAAAGGCTTGGCCTTTCATCTTAAAGGCTGAAATTCTAAACCAAGTAAAGATTTCTATAAATTTTCATACATTCAAGCACGTAAGACCCTAAGCATTTTCCCAAATCAGATAAAATTCACATACTACCTATTTTTCAACGTTCTTTCCACCCATACCTAGCCAATCCTTAAAATATTGTTCAAGTTTACCAAAAAAGAGGCTGACCTTTAAACGAATAAATGTTCCAAATTTCGTCCTTATCTTATAAGAATTATATATATATAGTGCTAAAATCAGATTTCCTAAAGATTAATCCCAATTTTGCCCAACTGTTGAGATTAGATTGTTAGTGGGAACGCTGAGTTGATTCTTCCTCACGGAGCACCTACATGTAGAGAGTAAGAAGAGGCCGAGGCGGACCTTACACTCGATTTAGCTCGACGATCAAGTCAAATATTTGTAACTTGGAAGCTTTGAAAAGAGTGTTTAGGCCTATTCTCTTGCTTATCTTTCCCTTCGCTTTTCCCTCTTCTTATTATCCTTGACTGTGTGCCGGTATACGCCTCCCTCGTAAGTAGCTTAATGCCATATACTTATCTCCCCATACAGATATCTTTGCACCTTATCTCTATCATCTCAAGATTCCATATCTTAAGTTTGTAGCCATCCTTCTACCAAAAGAGGGGTATCCTAACTAGGAGTTCACTGCTAATCGGACGTGGCAACCCCCGTGATAAGTGCTACTTGTTCACTCCAAAAGTATTTACCCAAATTCATTAGCCCCGTCAGACAGAGTGCCGAAGTTTTCATGGCCGGAAGTTATCTCTTCGGTTCAGTTGGCTTGGAAAGCTAAGCATTCTTCCAGATAGGGGGTCGTAGGCCAGTAGGCCGTAGGCCCCCGCAGAAATAAACAAATGCGCTGAAAGTGGCTGTTAGTCTCGGGAGGGCTTGGGAAAGGCTGGCCCTCAGATTTCGGAAAGCCATAGTTGGGTGCGATTTTCAAAGCAGCGCGTAAAGGGTACGAGCATCCGGAAGCTTGTTCATCAGTTCGTGATTTCGGACAAGTACTCGACAAGTAAATTGTGCCGAAAATTTGAAAACCAAGCAGATTGACGTTGTTTGGAGTCCTCGGACAAGCGACCGAAGCCAGGATCCGAGCCGAGATCATGTAGGCGCCTTTAACCACCCAAATCTTCGTGATTGACGTATTTATCGCTATACGCCTTTCTATCTCCTGGATTATACTTTTCAAAAACACTCCCCATCCTAAAAAGGCATGTGCGCGCGCTGGGATGCCACCGCATAATAACGGGCACCTACCTTCGCCACTGCTTCACTGCAGTCAATGTGATTCGACGCACGCGCGCATGCCTATTTTAAGCTAAACGATCCTGGGGTCATGTCCGCAGCGTATTTGGCGCAATTCGAGAGGATCATCCCTTTGAATCTTCCAAGGTAAATAAATGCCCAGGTCAAACCCCATTCTTCTCATTCTCAGATCCTTGCTCCTTTCTGGGCCTGAAATGATGTAACCAAAGCGCCAACATCTTCTTCGCTCTCCGGGCCTCCTTGTCAAGCCTCTCGAAGTTCTTTCCCTCGCTATAGGTAAATTCCGAGGTTTCCTCCCATATCTTCTAGGGCTCCCTCTCCCTAGGGGAATCTCCTTTCGGTCTCCCTCCAAGTCTAGTGTGGATCCTCCTCCTCGTTCCTAACGCTCAAAAAAGGTCCCTTCTTTCGCCTCTCTAGGTTAGCTGTAGCATGTGGTATGATAGGCTTTAAGCACATCCTTCCCTGAGGGACGCCCAAGCCGCTAGTCGACTCATTACAACTCTTTCTTCTCCCCATTTTCTTATGTGGTTCCAAACTTCTTCCTAACGAGCTAGTAAGCTTCCTTCCGTGAAAGGAGAGATATGTTTTGATCTACTTCAGGATGTAAGCTATAGTGGTTGGTCTTAGGCTTCCTTTTCCCGAAATCATCCCAAAGATCCTAGACCATCACCATCTCAGACCTTCCCAGCTTGACGCTCTAACTCGCGGAGGTTACTTCATGCTGGTTCGCTATATAGTAACCTTAATCACTTTAACATCAAAACCTAATCTTCGCTGATTCCATCTCCTTTTCAACTTAAATCAACACTTCTATAATGACTGTACTTCTTTTCGACTCAT
>CM048818.1:12273613-12401215 GCA_026586065.1 Dioscorea zingiberensis
GGAATTGAAGAATTGGGCTTTTGTGTGACTACAGAACTCTCTCAGCAAAATCTAATAAACATGGACTCATAATTATTATCAAAACGCATGAAGTTCTCATCATCGAGAACTAATTTGGGGAGTTGAATTCCATGCTTGAATCCAGTTTTTCGATACAGTGTTGGTCTTTAAAAGTATCCCTCATTGATAGCTTCATCAGGATGAGCTCAAATAACTCAGTCGGCAGATCCTCTAACATGTCTGGAGATGAAGTGAAGATCGATCTGGGTAACTGATTCAGCTAAAATTCAACTATTGGAATCTTAATTGATTGAAGGAACTGCAGAAAATAAGAGAAAGAGATCAAGAAGGCTAGAAGAAGATGAAATATAATATTCATAAAACAAACCAGATACTATAAATATTGTACTTCTAGTTCAATTTGAACTCAAATCCTAATTAAATTAAATCCCCACTCAACAATAATCCTGCTGCTTGATAATTGAAGGAACATCATATGATCAATTCATAATTATTGGATCTAAGATCTAATTACAAGAATTACAAGAATATTAAACTGGAAGAACAAAATCATTGAATTGATGGAGAATCACGTGTTGGATTACTAAGAAATATGATTTATCATAGAGATTATTAGAACATATAAATATTCAAACCAATTACATGCACGGCTCAGGAATAAATTAAACAAAATATCATTGAAGAAGAAAGCTTAAAATTATGAATTCAGAAGTGATTTGAGATGACCTCCTGTACCTGTCTAGTAGTGAAGATTCATCCAGTCGTTAACTCCTCACACTAGCTTTCAACTTGATTTCACTAATAAATAACAATAGTATTTTTAGCAAGTATAGGGATTTTTATTTATAGTTTTTAAATACTGATCAAAATTCTACTAGAACTATGATCTCAAATCTTATATATTCTAATATTTATTTATTTATTGGATAAATCTTATCTATTATCTATTATTATATTGATGTACAAACGTTTTAAAATGTAATAAAACCATCCCTAACGCATTCTTATAATTCTCATAATATTCAAATCCTACTCAATAATTACCAAAATATTTTAAAATTATCTTTTAACTTACCATTGATTTTTTAAAAATTATTTTATAAAATTTTGTATATTTTAAGATTTTTTAAAATTATCTATTTCTTTACTAATGTTTTTTAAACTTACTTCATAAGCATATATATTATAAATAGGGTAAATTATCTTACACCTCAGAATCAAACCTGCTTGTAGGGATCTTTAAGGTCAACACACACACACAACCACCCCCAAAAAGATACTAAAACAAAACCCACCAAGGACCCTACTTAAGAATAGTTCACTATTCATGATGAATAGTGAATTACCCCTGCTATAAATACAATGAATTAAAAAATTCTATACAAAAAAAGATTTAAATTATCTATTTATTTACATTTTTAAAAATTATTTTAGAAAATTTGATATTTTGTATGTTTTAAAATATTGTACCATCTATTTATTTACCTTTTTGAAAATTATTTCATAAAATTCGAATTTTATATATAAGCTTTAAAAGTAAGGAATATAATTTTTAGTGTATTTTTGCTATATCTTTCATTCATGAAAACAGCCTGTATATAATTATATAAGTTAAATGTGTTAATGAAAACAAAATAAACTACAACATATATTAAAAAATAAAATAAACTACAAAATAGATTATAAATAACTCTATTAAAGATACTCACAAAATAATTTATTACAATATGCAATGTTAATAAAAATAAAATAACATGCCCCAGCATTTCCTCTCCTCCTCCTTTTCGCCCCCTTTATTCATCAACTCCTATACATTCCCTTGCTGTTAAAAATAAAATAATAAGTTTATCATTCCTTTATGCCAAGTTATTCCTTTTATTTATTATATATTTCACTCGACTCAAGTTAATGTTCATGCACATACCAAAACATTGGTGCAACAAAATACATCAACTATATAATCTAAAACAATCAAAATCTACAAGAATATTTAACGCGTCTAAATCCCTGTTTAGTTTGGAGGGAGGTGAGGGGAGTTTGGGGTAAAGTGTGTGTTAGGGTGAATTCGGGTCTCGGTTTGGCTTAATAACAAGAGTAGGGATCTAATTTCCAAACCAAACCTGGGGGTATTTTTCTACTGGTTTGCCAAAATAAAACCAAACCTGATCAATAGTTCAAAAACGAAACCAAACCAAATTGGTTCAGTTCTTGGTTTGAACCGGTGGTTTAGAAAAAAATAAATCATAATTGCATATCTATTCTCTCATCATATTTCTCCTCTATATAGATAGAGGAGTGTGAGATAAATCATAAACCTTTTATAATTATCCCTATAAGATGAATCTTGGATCCAGCTCAAATTCAAATATCAAACTCATAATCAAATTATGATTATCTCCTCTCATCTCTATACACAATCCTTACAAGCAAGTTAACCCAAGTCGGATGGCATATGCTTCGGTTCAATCACATTAAAAGTAGCAATTATACGGTCCTGGTCTCACTTAAACCAAGGTGATTATTGAAATTTCAAATCTAAATCCAAATCCTAATATTAATTTGATTTCAAAACAAACCGCAAACCAATTTTATTTTCTGGCTTCAACGGTTTGAAAAATCTAATGGTTTCATGGATTGGTTTGGAGCGGTTTGGATTTTCAAACTCTAAATGTGTGTGTGTGTGTGTGTGTGGGGGGTAGAGCGTAAAAGTGTGCGGTGGGGCTGGGTATGGGGACGTGGAGTGTTTTCAAGTAATTTTTACGTTGTACCTGCCAAATAAAAATGAGAAGTGAGTAATCTATATATTTTTTTTTCGTTTCGGCTAGGAGGAGGAAATGAGGGAGTGAGTGTAATGCTATTAACTATTTTACCCTTTTATGCAATGGATAGTAATAATATATATATATATATATATATATATGGCATATATATATATATATATATATACTACAAGAAAATAACGGTTTACCTTACAGATTAGACCCCTAGCCAAATCGCTCGTGGGTAAAAAATTACCCCTACGGAATTTCTCATCCTGTGGGTAATTATTCACTAAAAAACTCGGTAAATAATTTATATCCAATGAGTAATTAATTCCTAGGATTTGATAAAAAACTAGGAAAATCTACTAACTAGTAGTTCTTGGGAAATCCTCAGTATAATACCCGTTAATAAATCCTATCCCTTGTTAATAATAAGAATCCTCGGATAATTTTTAATATTAACAAAAACATTATGGGTATTCATTCCACGGGTAATTCATTGAACTCTAAAACTACCTAATCACAAATTCAAATATATTTAAAAATGACAATCTCTCACATTTTAATAAAATATAATGATAAATAAAAATAACAATACATAAGTGTTTAAGACATCAACAAATACCTTCTAAATGTGTAAGTGTAATAACCCACCCAAAACCGATAACGTAAATATTTTAAGGACTATAGGGACTAGAAATGAAAGTGTGAAGTGATTGTTTGTAATTATCTATTAGTTCGGAGGTCCCGATTAAAATTTCATAGTTGGTGGGTTTAATGTGATTTAAACCAACATGGTCCAATTAATCATGCCACCCGATTGACGGATTAAACCTTGTAGAGGATTGACATAAGATAAAATAGAGAATTATAAAATACTGATTTATATTTATCTCAAATATGACTTGTAATTTGAGTAGGATAGTTATATTTGAGTTAAATTAGACTTCTATCTTATGAAAAATAATTCTAATTTATCTTTATCCAAATACCTGGGATTTTTAATTTGATTATATGTTTGAGTTTGAATTGGATTAAGGTTGATCTTTTATCTCAATTAGGAATTACAATTTAATTTATAATTCAAATGTTTGAGTTTTTAATTGGATAAAGATTTGCCTCTATAGAGATAATTTGTGATTGTATGTGATTATGGATTATAATTTGATTATGAACAATGGTTGGATTTGAACTCGGATAAAGACTTATCTAATAGAGATAATTATAAAATATTTGTGGATTTATCTCTATCTCAAGCTAGAATAAGCATCTAGGGACACTTCGCTCTATATAAGGAGAGGCATAATTAGAGAATTGATATACAATTCCTGGTGAGAGAAGTTGAGTGCTCTATTGTGAGGGTTCTTTTATCTTTCTAGGTTCTCTCCACTAGAATCAAACCCACGATTAGGAGAAGGAAGGCTATCCAACCATGATTAAGTACTAGGAGAGACCGCTATTGAGTTGGATCCTAGTATGAACTCCAAGATTTTGATTCGATTGATTGATGTTTTCTCAGTATTTTTATCATTGGATTTTTGAAATCATATTTTTAGTATGTACATGTATTGGCTCATACAAGAGCTAATTTTGTATGCTTCCTTATATATCAAACTATACCTATATCATGTAATGCAACTTAAATGAGATATGCATTCTTCTGCCTCGGGTCAGAGGGGAGCCCTAGGGATCCGTGGGACCACCTAGTTTTTGGATACCGCCTGTGGGTTGCTGCTATGTAAGTAAGTTAGAGTACACAAATTAGTGCTATTGAGATTGGGTGTATTATGGAGTAGGTGTGATTGATATAGTTGCTTTGATATGCAAATCATGTTTTGTTATTGTGGATTTACTCTTTGTTTGTGAAATGAAAGTGTTGGAGATCCTAAGTAGCGATCTCATCTTGATTATCTCTCGATTGGCATGAAGGACCTTTTTGATCTCGGGATTAATATGCGCATAGACCACCAAGTGATCATCATTGTTCCAAGTATATATATATGATAACTTATGTTATTTTCTATATTTTAAACTCCCCTCGTGTGAAGTGGTAACCTCACCGCTAAGTTAGTAGCTCACAACTCCCCCACTATACAAGTTGTGCAAGGACAAGTCAGGATGTAGCCAATCTCTACTGATTGAGTGGTAATGAACTACTTTTGGAGGATCAATGTGGACTTGGACCAAATATAGCTAGCTTTGATTGTAGTGTGTCAATTGCATAAAACTAGGATGAATTATTCTTCCTCTCGATAAATTAAGATTTGATTTTGTATTTGAATAATATTAGGATTTAAATTCTAATTTGTCCATTGATAATACTAGTTACTTTCCTCTGATTTTGTGCCTCAAGGTGGCGACTTGGCATGGGGAGCAACTCCTCATAAGTAAGCTGGGTTTGTCACTCCTAAACCCAACCCTTTTTCGGTTTGATTCTCAGAATTGACCTAGAAATGCAGCTTGGAACCGAGATGAACCAGATGAAACCGAAAGTGAACTTCCAGAATTGAACTAAGTGGTTGAATGGACATTTTTTGATTTTCAAATATTAAATATTTAAAATAGTATTTTATTATTTATCTATATTAATATAAAAATTTATTATTAATATTTATATCAATCCGTATTATCGACATCGAACCCAATTGACCCTAGGTGGTTGAATCCGATGAATTTCTGTAGACTCCCTGGGACTCTGGCAATAGGCTTCAATATCCTGGTCCGGATTTTTGACTAACTACTTGATATGGCGATAACATAAAATAATATTAATAAATGACTATGAATAACTTATTAAAAATAAAAACAAATAATTCAATATCAGCTAGCTAACCTGCAGGTATTCTAGTGTTTACACAAATCGGGGTTAGATCCACCAAATGGAGGAACTTTAAATGGGTATTCTTGAGGCGCAATGCTTAAACATTGATATACCCAAAATTTCATGTTGAACAATAGGTTTCTTAAGAACATTTTAAAAGCCCACTGCATCACATAGAAAGTATTTCCCAATTAGAAAAATTTGAATTTCTAAGCACCAACTTCAAATAACAGATTGGACATCAAAAATTAAAACCTAAAGCGAACTAATCATAAGAGAAAAACATAAAGAAACAACAAATAATAATAAAAAGTTGTATTGTAGGTACTAATGACCGATACAAATAAGCGTTTACATATTATCGTGAAGACACTTTTAGTGTTGCTAGATGGGTACCTCTTTCCATACCATACATTACTTAAACCATAACAAAATCCAATCGATCCAAACAAGTGCCTAATTGTTCGCTAAGAACTATATCAGCTTCTCTATGTAAATATCATTTATTTTTAATGAAACATAGCTTATCTTACATTTATCCAAAATAATAATAATAATAATAATACACAATAATAATAATAATACATGAATAGCCATATATAAATAATACACCTATCAAGTTCTTATAAAACCAACACTTCCAAATTTTGCTAGACATAAAATAGACATTTGACAACTTGTTGCATAAGTTCTAAGCAAAAGATGACATGAAAACGTTGAGTCTCATTGTTAACTTAAAGTAAAACTAGAATCCATTATCCATCATAGAGCACCCATCTATCTCATCTTAACATAAGTGTGTCAATAAACACTAAGTTACAAGCTAATTGCATGTAGCAAAACTAAAATCAAAAACATCACGTAAACACCGATCTATCCTAAAACAAGATTTTTCTACCTTAAAAATAATCACACAAAACTCGTGAAAAGAATACAAGAGATCACAAAAAAAGATATTCATAATAAGCAAACACCTAACACTTCATCTATCATCAAAAATAAAACAAACCTCAAAATCGAGAGAGCTTTGAGGGCTCCAAAATCACTACTGCCGTGGTAGAAATCGACACGATAAGTGGTAATGAGCTCCTCGCAGCTTTGGAGCCGCTAAGCAAGCAAAACTCCGGGTTCTTTCTATGAAATAATCCAAAGAAACCAAAAAAGAACACGAGGGAGAGAGTAGAAGAAAAAAGAAGAAAGGGAAAAGAAGACAAGGTTTTATCTCAACTAACATAATGCAATATGAAAACAAAGTACGTAAATGTAAATCCTAAATACAGAGGAACTATATATAGGCTAAAATAAAACTGAAAAAGACTATTGTACCCTTTAATAAAACAAAATAACAAAACCCTAATAAATAATTTAAATATCTCAACACCCCTTAAACTCACGATGCAAGTACCACAAGCATCGAGAGTTTGCCAACTAAATAACGAAAGTGGAAAATGGGATGTGACTTGGTAAAGAAATCTGCAATCTACAAAGAAGAAGAAACAAAGGGCAAGATGATGGTGCCATGCTTGAGATGATGATGTGTAAGGTGGCAATCGATCTCAATATGCTTGGTCTGTTTCATGAAATACAGAGTTGTGAGTAATCAATAACACTCTTGTTGTCACAATACATAGGAGTGGGACGAGAAAGGAATACCCCATATCCACAAGTAAACCAACGAAACTAAACAATCTCTTTGGTAGTAGATGCCATGGTACGATATCTCAAATTTCTGTTCAAATAGTTTTGAGAAACAATAGATTGTTTCTTGCTTTTCTAAGAAATAAGAGAATCGTAAAGATACAAAACCAAGAATAGACTTATTTATACGGGATCACCGCCATGATCAAGATCGAGTAGGCACACAACTCCAAGGAAGAGGTAGATGAAAGTAGAAGGCTCGAAAGGTTGTACCTCAAAGTTACAAGAAAATAGGAAGAATAGTCAGCCTAATGAACTATAGTGGGAGAAGCTACAAACTGACTAACAATATAAACAACATATGCAATATCTGGACGAGTAATAGTAAGATATACCAAGCTCCCAACAATAGTACGGTATAAAGTAGTATCCGACAAAGGTGTACCATCAGAAGAGGAATACTTTGCATTAACCTCAATGGGAGTATCAACAGTTATATTATCGTAAGCCTAGCCCACTCAAGAATATATGCAACATATTTTGACTGAGAAAGAAGATAACCTCAAGCAGTAGGCTACCTCAATACCCAAGAAATATTGTAGAGAACACAAATCCTTCATTTCCAAACTATCTAGCTAACTCGTCTCTCAAAATTGAAATGCCATCAACATCATTACCAAGAATAATCATGTCATCAACATATAAAAAAGAATAATACTGCCTACATCATCGCACTTAACAAAAGAGAGCATAATCATGATTATTAGAAGCAAATCAAAGAAAAGAGATCACAAGATAAAGCTCCTCAAACAATGTACGAGGTGCTTGTTTGAGACCATATAACGCTTCTTGAGCTTGCAAACATACCTGTAACTATGTAAAACACCGTGAGGGAGGCTCCATTCTTAACATCAAATTGAGAGATAAACCATCAAGAATCAAGGCTACCGCAATAAGAGTACCAACAAAGAATTGTTTTTTAGAATAGAGCAAAAGTCTCCTCATCATCCATAACATATTATTAAGAGCACCCGTTTGCAACAACCTAGCTTCTGTATTCTCAATAGATCCATCGTATTAGTCTTGATCCGATACACCCAATCGACATCCAACAACACTCTTACCTGGAGGTAGAGGAACCAAATCCCAAGTACCTGTCTTATGCAAAGCAGAAAGTTCCTCATCCATAGCTTGTCAGCCAACATGGATAAAAATTGCCTCTTTATAGGAAGAAAGCTCGGAGAGACAATGAATATAAGCTAAAAAGGAAGTAAAAGATGAAGAATAACAAGAATAATCAAAGTCCCAGAATTGTGTGGACTTACAAAATGCGGGTGGATTGACATAGAGGTGGATCCACAATCTCAAATAGAGCTTGAGGGACCATAGGAGAAGAAGTAGCTTCCAAGTATGTCAAGAATCATAGAATTATTACTATGAAGAACCCGTCGAAAGTATAATGTAAAGGTAACGGAGGAAAAGATGCTAAGGCATATCTAAAGTAGTAGGAATCGAGATGACAAACCATCGTAATCCCTAAAAGGGAACAATATGAATAAGATCAGATCTAGTCAAACTATGAGTACTAGATCAAATATAAAAAAAACGTATATCTTAATGAAAAAAAAACAAGACGAGACACATAAAGAAATTGAGTAAACGGATCAAAACACATATACCCCTTTTGACCTTCACCATAACCTAAAAAGACACAAATAAGCAGACCGAGAGGACAACTTTGTTGCATCTCTACATAAGGACAAAGAACAAAACAAGTACAACCAAAAACTCAAAGAAAGAATAATTTGGGGAATACCTATACAATTTTTCAAAGGGAGAAATACCCTAAATATGAGAAGATGGAATTATATTAATCAAAGTTACAAATAAAGAAGAACAACCTCACCCAAAACTCATTAGGAATAGAAGTAGATAATAAAATAGGATCGAGTGGTTTCAAGAATATGCCTATGTTTTCTTAGCAACAATTCATTTTGCTCAAGAGTATCTATACTTGAAGTTTGGCGAATAGTTCCAACTAAGGCAAGTAACTCACATAATTTATTAGAGGTATATACCCCACTCAAATCACACCTAAAACATTTGATAGTAGTAGAATGTTGAGTTTTGACAAGAGCTCGAAAAGCTATGTATATATCAAAGAATTCAGAACAATGTTTCATTAAGTAAATCCAACAATAACGAGTATGATCATCAATAAAAGAAACATAATATCAAGACCCTCCTTTAGTGGGAAAAGGAGAAGGTCCCTATACATCAGAATGAATCAAATCAAATGGAGAAGAAGAAACATAAATACTTCAATTAAACGGTATAGCTGAGAATTTTGCCAGTTTACATCCACTACAATCAGATATATCATGAGTTTGCAAATTTCCCAAAACCCCTGTGGATGCTAGAAATCTCAAACAAGGAAAAGAAACATGACCAAGATGAGAATGCCATAAATAAAAACTAGAAGAAGAAGGACCCAAACAAAAAGAAGATAAATCAACACTAGTAGCAGCAGTAACTGGCACTTTCAGCTCATCCAAAACATATAGTCCCCCTTTCCTATGGCCTGTCTCAATCAACTTCTGAGACTGCAAATCTTGGACATAACAAGAAAAAGAAGAAAAAGGTGACTATATTACCAGAATCACATAATTGACCAACAGAAGCTAGATTTAGTGTGAGTTTCCGAATATGATAAACATTAGGGAGAGACAAGTGAGTAAATAACAGTAACTAACACTTGCTAAAGGCATAGGAGTGCCATCAATGTACTAAGTAATAGGAATAGAAGACGGCGAGACATAGAAGTAAAAGATGAAGAATTTGGAAACATATGATGTGAAGCACCGTAATCCAAGATCCATGTAGATGATGATATACCAAGAACCATGAGGCAACCGACCTACGTAAGAAGATGCGCATATAGCTTGGTGTTGTAAAGAGAGAAACTTCGGAATCGGCTTCAGAAGAATACTAGGATTGCGAAAGGACCTCGATGAAGCCACCGCGGCCATAAATAAGCTAGACCTGATGGGTTTGTAACCCTCGAGTGGTCTATTAGTATTAAACTATGATTGGTTGCCGTGTTTCCAGTTTGCGATTGTCAGCCGCTATTGATTCTCAATCTGCCTCATATATCTATCGAGGCTTCCAATGACCTTTCTCAAGCTACAAAAACTGCAGACTCGTCGAAGGAAACCCTTATGTAAGGCTTATTCCTCATTATTAAAGCGAGGCTTAGAGAGCAATCAGCTGATACGTAAGGATTTGGAGCGTAAAGAATCCCTTTTCGTAAAAAAGATTTAAGACAAATTTCTTTTAGCCAATAACTCACCAACAACCGAGCCAACATAAGGAAGTGAAGAACGATGCAAAATTGAACCTCTAAGTCCTTCAAAATCACTTCAAGAGCCATTAAAAATGTATCAACCGTTATTGCTCTCTATGAGCAATATAGCTACCACATGCTTTTAATTCATCAAATTCCTCGTAGCAGAGCCAATTGATCCCAAAGATCCGCCATTGCGTAATAAAAGTCCCCGTGATACTCATAGATTTTTGTCAAGGGCCCATATGTTGTTCTCCAATTGATACCGCTTTGCAAAAATTTGATTGAGCCTTAATAACCTTTGTAGATGATCTCAAACCTCCTTTGGCTTGTTTCACCCTAAAAAAAAAAATTAAAAAGGGGAATATATAAAATATATTGAGCCTTGAAAATACAATATGTCTCAAGGGCCAATATGAAATATTTCATATAAATATTATGATGAATATATATATATATATATATATATATATATATATATATATATATATATATATTGAAATAGATAAAATTTGAGAATACATATCTCTAAAAGTAATCTCAATTCCAAGATAAATGGTAACAAATCCTCGGCGAACTCTCAAATTCCAAAGATAAATGGTAACACATATCTCGAGTAAGAATCCAAAATTCCAAGACGCCTCGGTAACATATCTCGAGTATGATCTCAAAATTCCAAAGACGCCTAACACATATCCTGCCATCTTAAATTTCCCCAAAGAAATGAGCACATATCCCTATAAATCTTAAGAAAAAAAAAAATATAAATCCCAAGATACCAAATGCAAACCCCGAAGCAAAATTTATCTTGAAATTTAATTAAATTCTAAAATTTAATTAGAAATTTAATTAAATTTTAAAACTAGATTTGATCCTATCCGTTTTGGATCGAGTCAAAAAAGTTATAAGAGCTTGGTGGATCTCCTCGGGGAAGGATTTCTCTTTGCAGGAGATAAGGATGAGAAAGATTTTAAAAGGGCATAGGAAGCCAGGCAAAAGTGTGGGAGAGAGATGAGAACCAAATAGAAGAAAGCCACCCCTCCACTGAGCCGCCAGCCCCCTCAATCTCCTGCGCCACTAGAGTAACTCCAGCCAGCCCGCGCCTACAGGCCAGCCTGGCCCAGGCTAGTCCGCCCCAATCCGCCGCCTAGGCTAGTCCGCCCCGATCCGCCGCCAGCACCCTCTCCGCCTGCAGTTTCAGCCACGCCGCCGGCCAGGTTGCCCCCCCTCCTCCGCCGCTGCTGAAGCCAGATCTGTTGCCGTTGAAGCCGGATCTGCTCGCTCCTCGCCGCCAAGAGCCATGCACCTCTGCCTCTCTGCTGGAATCTGCGCGAGCCATCCTGCCTGAGTACCAGCTCCTCCCCTTTAGCCGCCCAGCCAAGCTCTTGCCAGCCATGCGCCGCCAGTCTGACGATGCCCTGCTGCTGTGTCCCTGCAAGAGAGATGCTTCAAGCATTGATCAGCTGCTGTGCTAATTTTGCAGCTTGATGACCTGTTGTGCCATGTGCTGTTTGATGCAGCTGTCGCACCATGGTGCTGAAGCCGCTGCCTGAAGTGCTGAGCAGATCTGCTGCTGTTGAAGCCGTTGCCGAGTTGCCATTGTGCTGCCACGTAGGAGGCTGATTGCAGCCGAGCTGCTGATGGTGCGCTGTAGAGCTGCTGCCGCTGATTACTGCCATTGATCTGCTGTGCCTCGTTGCTGTGAAGATTGATGCTGCTGTGAATGAAGCTGTTAATGAAGATTTGGAGCTGCATATTGCCGCTGTTGTGAGCCATTGCCGCTACCTTGAAGCTGCCGTGTTGCTTTGGATGAAGGGAGAGCTGATTTTGTTGCGCGCTGCTGCTATCGTTGCCGTACCTCGTGATGCTGATGATGTTGCTGTCGTAAGTTGACGTAGTATTACTGCACTGCTGCTTTAGCCGATATGCCGCTGCTGTGATGAAAGGCACACCAAGTTGCTGCGAAACAAAGCTGAGAGTAGATTGATATAAAAATTGTTAAAGAAGAGCTCTTGAAAGAGCTATTTCATTTTATGAAAGATTTATCATTGTTGTAGAAGACCAAGCTGTTGCCGTTGGTGACGAAATTGCTGCGTGCTGTCGCTCTTCATTGCTACATCGTTGCTGCCACTGTTGTGTCGCTGTGGTACTGCCACAAAAGAACTTGAAAGAATCTTTGTTCAACATTAGAGATGATCCCCAAATCCTTTCTCTGTGTTAAGGAAAAGTACTGTTGAAAGTCCCAGACATGTAAAAAAAAAAGTCAGATTAGATGAATGCTAATGATAAGACAAGGAAGATGGTCACCATTACTGATGTATCCAACCCTAGGGAATAGGGAAAATTCTTATAAAATCTTACATTCTCTTTTTTCTAATTTATCTGGTCTGTGGATGATTGAATTAGTGAAAAAAATGTGGCTCTTTTGGAGCTCCTAAGGTGCTCCTGAAGACTAAGGTTGTTGCTGAAACGGATAGCCTTCCGAATGTTTGATAGAATGCCCAAAAGAGTTGGCTTCTGCAGGTCATACAATTGAAATTACTGAGCATCCTCCAATGTTGTAGATATGGGAAGTGAGTTTCAATAAAAGCACAGAGATTGTTTCAATTTCCAGTGTTTGTAAAATATCTATATATATATATATATATATAGATATACAAATGACTGAAGTGAGAATAATGAGGGGGTCCTGCTTATTATCAAGCCACAATATGAGAGAAAGAAGGCGGCTGCAGTTAATTTGTAGTGACATAATTTGTATCTAAAAGCCAATTTGCTGATGGAGATAGTTCAATTTCACATTATTCATTCAATTTCATGGTTACACGTGGAGTATCATGGGGTCCCAGCCACAAATGTTGACCTTTTTAGAAGTTTGAAGCGTTAATGAGCTGAATTCATGAAGATTTATGGACTTAACTTTGTTATATCAAAGATGGTGATGTTGTAATATAAAATATACATGCATGAACTTGGAGCCTTTGAAGACTTAAATCCCCACTTTCAAATTCCTATTTGCCTTCTTAATTCCAGCAAAAGCTTCTTCAAGTTCTTGTCAAACCGTCATCTCCAAGCAAGCCAGGAGCAGTGTCCTTATCGAAGATGAAGAATCTGTTGCAGAAATCATCAAAGAGAGAGGAAGAGAAGAGAGAAAGGTGGAGACAAGTAGAAGTATAGCTTGCCTGGTTGTTTGGATATTGTTTATAAAAAGGATAATAGAATTGGAAACTCATCTAGAAATATAACGACCTTTTGCAGCAGTCAGACATGCTTACTCTTAGTCAAGAACTAATGCTTAAGAAAGATAATGTGGCAATATGGCTTGAAGATATCTGATGATATTGATTTAGCTTTGACACAGTTCCGATCGCATGATATTAGTACTGAAAGGTTGTCTTGGCTTGATGATTGGGTAAACAAAGCTGCAATTACCCTTCAAAGCATGTCAAACAGTACTTCTGGCTTTGCCAATATTGTCTAAGAGCAAATGACTAGAGGGTGGTCATTTATTAAAAGTATTTGTAGAGATGCCGCGGAATTTAAAAAAAAAAAGAATGGACTTTCAGTGAGCTATTAAAAAGTTTGGAAAGATGTGGACTATCAAGAACTAGATCTAGAACATATGAGTTGTTTCAACAAGAGCACTATCAATCTATTGATGTTAGCAGATCTAAATCTTCTAATGATACCCTGAGTCTGGCAAAAGAACGTGGTTCGTTAAGATGGGAGGATGCAAATAAGTACTATTTCAAAAATTTGGCTATAATGCAAATTTAATACAAATATATTTGCCCCTAAATTCCACAAAGATGTCACTTTGGAACGGGTCACGAAAGCGTTGTCTTTTCTTGACCATCTGTTAAGAGCAAAAGATTTGTTGCCCATCATGTATCCAAGCTCTCGGACCAACTCAAGCAGCAACTATATTTACTCACTGGTGTCAATACTGATGCATACTGTTCAAATGAGGACCAACCTTTTGTCAAGCAAATGTTGCATAGTTCTGGTTTAGAAGGTCTTTGAGGGGATAGTTATGCTTAAATGCATGTGGTAGCAAGAGATATTTGTTTGATAGCCTGCTTGCTATGTCAAAAGATGTGTGCTTCTGAAGACTACTAGCAATTTTGTCAAACCTTATCATGGAGGTCTGAAAGAATTCAAAGAAAGACATATTTCCCGGAGTGAAGAACTTTACCTTTAAGAGTGAAGGAAATGGTGCGGCTACTCTCAAAGCGAAGAAACTCATGAATGCTAGGCATGGTACTAAAAAAAATCAAGGGATAAAAATGAAGAGTTCGGCTACAAAACAAGAAAAAAAGAAAAGGAAGTCAATTTCTGCAATTCTGCCAATTTGACCACCCTCCATTCAAATGTCGATAACTTTTGCTAGAAAACTCCGATCGAGATAAAATTTGTGGCATTGGAAACTAGGCTTCCAGGGATTTCCAACCATTATGGTACAGTTCCTATCAGTGGCCCAGTTGGTACAGATTTTGAGGGAAAAGGAGGGCAATTCCTGTAGTTTGATCAGCTCGACCACCTTCTATTCAAGCGTTGATAACTTTTGCTAGAAAACTCCAATCGAGATGAAATTTACGGCATCGGAAACTAGACATCCAGGGCTTTCTAACCATAGTGTGGCCTATATTAATGGCCCAGTTGGTACAGAATTCAGTTACAATGCAGAGCAAGATCAAGTTGTAAACTTATGGGTCACATGCACCATGATGTCTATTTTGAGGCGGTGGTACTACTATTACGAATTCAAAGGGGATGGCGAGGCGGAAGGCAGCACTCCTAAATAATAAATAAATAAATAAATAAATAAATAATATGATGATGTAATGAAAGTCATGATAAATAAAAATCATTTTCATATTGTGTTATTCATTGCCTTTACTGCATTCTTTGCCTTTAATCTAGGTTCCCGCAATCTTATTCGAATTAATAATAGAGGCCATTTCTATTAGTGAATGGAAGAACCTACAAACTAAAAAATACTTATATTTCATGATCTGGACATGTCATACGTCAGCTTGCTTTTTTACGCATAATTATTGCGCTGTATTTTCGATCCCACAAATGCCTCAGTAGCTTTTTTTATGAAAGAGTGTTGAGTATATGTCTTTTTGCATTTCTCTTGCAAAATTTCTCAATGGAATCATCTGAACTGTCTATGGATTTATTGATCACATCAATATCTTTGTCTTTGTAAGCCCTGGAAATTAATCAGTGGCTTCATAATCCGCTATTTAATTTGATGTTCTTGGATGTGTTAGCCTAATAAGCTCACTTGTTATAATATTGTAGCTTCCTAATGGACCAAGAGCATTGTTGGGCGTAACACAACTGGTTCTACACGCTTGCTACTATAAAACCAACACTCTTTGTCTACAAACAGATGAACAAAAGTTTGAGGCATATGCATTTTCTGCAATGACTTTTAAATGTATTTATTATTTAAGTAGTATATTAAGTGATCATATTCAATGTTTAAGCTCATAACTTGAGAATATATTGAAAGCAATGTGCATGATGTAAGTACATGTAGAACAAAACTGTAATTTTAGGGTTAATTTTTTAACCCACCTCAACATATCAAGGTTGCTTTTTCGATCTCTAAGACTTCAACTTTTTTAACTCTAAAAAACAGCCGCAACGTTTTCTAAATTTCAAATAGACACTTCAGTTATCACTTGAGAGACGGTCGTGTGTTTAACAAAGACACGTGACACCACACGTGATACATTTTCACTAAATACCATATTTAAGAGTGGGCCCCCTCTCTTCTTTTTTTCAACATCAGCAAAACAAACAAATGCTTTGTTTTTCCTTTTAAAGTTTAAAGTGGACAGTGGGTCTAGACCCGATTAAGCACAAACCTGATCCGATTGACGAAAGCCCTACAACTCGACTCGACGAACGCGGCTATGGCGGCGCACTCCTCCAACGTCTTCCTCCAACCGGGTTATGATCAACTGGTTGAGATTCATAGTTGTAATATCTCCAACTGGTCCGTGTTGGAGATATTACAACTATAAAAGCAGAGGCAGAGCTTCCCTACAGTGGACGTGCATGTTTTTGTATAGCTTCCCTAGATGTATAAAAGCTTAAAGTTTGGGTTGGGAGATGAGTGGTGGTTTGATTGCAGAGAGATGGGTGTGTACCTAAGGAGAGAACTGAGCCTTTAGCACGCGATCAAGATGGGGATAGCGGTGGCGATGAACTCGAAGAGGGTATCGCGCATAGTGTCCAAGTGGACGGTGTCATCCGTGCGGCCAAAGTAGAACTGGCGAGGAGGCATGTTGTTGTAGTACTTGTCAAATGTAGTGTAAGATCGAAGTGGATTTAGAAGAAGAGGTGGTGTTGATGGGATTGAGGGAAATGGTTCAGGAGGGGTTGAAATCGGTTGAGGAGAGGACAAGTGGGACAAGGGTGAGTTGGAGAAGTGACACGTAGACATTTTGATTAAGAATTTTATATTCTTTCAAGCTAATAATCTCTACGTGAAACCATGCATGGATTGACTTTGTAGAGGCCGCTGGGATTCTCAGTTGATCCATGGGTGGGAGAGCTGCATGCATTGCTTTTGGAGATAGTGATGACGTTCGGACTCGTGTACACCGTCTATGCCACCGCCGTTGATCCCAAGAGAGGCAATCTCGTCACCATCCCAAGAGAGGCCAGCCATGCGCTTCTCGTGTACTCATGAACCCAATTCCTGGTGTCCAACGGCGCTCACATTTCATATATATCCATCAATGCATTCACTATCATACTCACCACACACAAACCATAAACATGAACCAAAGCATTCAGCCCATGAAGATGCCATGCAAAACCTGTTCTGATAATGGCTCCATGAACCTGTCTAGCCTCTCCAATCCCATAGAAACTCATGCAAGACTTCAACACAACAGGAAAAGGTATACTTTTCAGGCTGAAACCTGTCTCTCGCCATGAATGATCCCATAGATGAGAAAGGCCGACTGACAACTCTTGGTTCTCGCATAGCTTGAGCTCAAAGTGTTGAAGAGGAAATTAAGGAGCTAGATGATGGTGGAGATGCTTGACGGCTTGGTAGAAGGAAGGAGGGAAGGAGGCGGCAAGGTGTTGAGTGAGCTTGAGTGAGACTGAGAAATCAATGGTGTAGAGGAGCAAGACTACGGTGTTGAAGTAATGAAGTAACTCAGTGGCTGCTGAGTTGGACCAGTGAAGACAACAGTAAACCTCTCATATGCTCACGTGAGGAGACAAAGTCAGAGGGTGTTATCCATGTTGTTAGTTGGTTGAGTTATAATAGGGTAGTGGACAGTAGTGTGTTAATGTTGCTTTTATAGTCGTTTGTAATTCAGTTATGTTTCCAGGTCTTGATGTATGTTCTCTTCCTGAAGTTTATCAATAGATTATCATCTTCCAGAATAACTTAAGAGCTCTTTCTCCATTGATACTCCTTGATCTTCTTCAACCCTGGTCAACTTTTACCTCCATATACCAACATACGTTAGTGTAAGCTGAGACTAGGAACATCACCGTCCATGGGTCGTTGATGGAGCGACGAAGCCGAGCACTAACGGCGGCGCCAGCACCTGAAATACACAACACCAGCAAAAATCTTGGAGCCCGCGAGCAACCACCCCCTCCACCATCGTGCAAACTCCATGTAATATAAAGAAGCAGGTGACCTCAATGTACCCGTGGGTGGAGCTAACGTCAAATAGTAGAACATGAACGCCGGAGATGAGGAAGATGGAGAATACTCCGGCGATTGACCCGAACCTAAGGTTCCAACGACGGCCCAAGAAGTCACGCAATGAGGTGGAGAAGTACGGCACGTTGAACCCAGTCCAAGCTGAATCTAGTCCGTGTGTTGGAAACCATCTCGGAGTCGAGCCCTTAGGAGTGCTCCGAGAAGGGACCACGCGGCGGAGAGGACGAGGTCCAAAGCCAAGTAGAGGTGAAAACAATAAAGGGAGAGGAGGAGAAGAGGGTGGAAGTGCTGCTTGTGGTTGTAGAGGGAGATGAGGAGGAGGATGATTTTGGCGGCAGAGAGGAAGGCTGAGGGAGGAGAGGAGGTGGAGGAGCAAAGCTTGACAAGAGAGAGGCGGTGGCGATGGGGTGGTGAGGGGAGTGAGGAGAGAGAGAGAGAATGGTTGGGTTTATAATATCATAATAACACTTGTAATAAGGTTATAATAGGGTTATAATAGAGTTAATAAAAAAATTAAAGATTTAATCTGACGGTCGTCTCCCGGATGATGACGGAGGTGCTTATTTGAAATTTAAAAAAAGTTGCGGCTGTTTTTTAGAGTTAAAAAAGTTGAGGTGCCGGATCGAAAAAGCAACATTGTTGAGGTGGGTAAAAAAAAATTAACCCTAATTTTTAACTGCATTGTAGATTGAAAATTACAACTTATTGAGTTTTATTCAATATTTAACTCATTGCTTGAAAATTGCAGCATATGTGCATGCTGTAATTGCATTCTAGAAAAAAAAGATAATAATAAATCATTTTTCTTTATAGCATAGAAACCATGCAATGAAATAAAACAGTTAAATACCAACTTTCACAATTTATAAAAAAATTAATAATAAGAAATAAGACAGTTAAATTGCTAAAAAGGAAGATCAAAACATCGAACTCAACATTAATCAATCTCTAAACCAATTACCACAATAAAAACCCATACACCAATCTAATCAATAAAACCTTATTACCAATAGAAGGAACACACCAATCTAATAAATTAATCAGCAACCTTCATTGAATCCCAACTCAACATTAATCAATCAGAGCTAGTTTTCTAGAATTAAAAAATAAAAAAATAAAAATAAATATTACTATGACGGAGAGCCGCGAGGTGTACATCAACAACTCAAAGATAATACAGAGGGTTCTAACAATCTCGGTGCGATCTTGAGAAGTGTGGAAAGCCGTAAGCACGAATGAGAATAATAAAGATGGTCATGAGTACTATCTCCACTCTCGCTTGATGAGTGCCATAAATGAATTAATTTCCGTGTATGACAACTACGCACCTTCAATGACGAAAGTGCCATAAATGAAGAACGTAGTAAGGTAGAGGCCCGGACCAATCGGACCAAACCCATTGACAAAGTGAGGAAAGGCATCCCATGGAACACCCACAAAGGTAATTGAGAAGCGTTGCTACTTGCCAAGTAGGGTATCGGCAATAGCCTAGCCTAATGGGCTCTTACCACCAAAAAAAAAGTAGGGTATCGGCGAGAAATCCTCCAAAGCTTAATTTCCTCTTCCATATCTTCAGGAACGTTGGCCTGACAATCCACCACACAAACATTAAAAAGACATCAAGAAAACAAGAAACAAAAGAGATGATGAGGCAGCCTCATGTTGCTCCCCAGGCTGCTTGTAATTAATGGTGGTATGAGTTTCTCAAGGTGATGATGATGATAATGGTGTTGGATTGTGTTAGGTCCGTTGCTGCGGAGGATGACCTCCGCAAGTCACTGGCCATACCCGGATCGATGTTCTCACGCCGCCTCATGAGCCGCCAGCCGCAAGCCGTGCACCTGCATTTCCATACTTGGATGTCAGGTATATATGAGAATAGTCCCACATGTATGCGTTTCTGTTCCTAATCTTGTTCTCATATTTCTTTTACTTTTCTGTTCTAATTGGGTTTGGTTGTGGTTTTGTGGGACTGTGGATGACTTCAATGTTGGACATACTGTAGGAGCTGTGAATATCCCTCACATGTTCAAGGTTAATGGATCAGGTATTGAGTTTTTTTCCCCCCATGTCCAACAATAGTTAAATAAGAGGATGGAAAATCTAAGTGTTTATTTATGCAGTTAGAGTAATAGGGGCATAAGTTCATCATCAAGATATGCAAGTTTTCATGTTGTTCTTGACTCTAGATGATTGCAAGTGAAAAATTGATCACCTATAATGGGGAACTCTTAGGGGCGCTTTGGTTCATGGAATAGGAATAGGAATGGGAATGGGAAGGAATGGAAAGGTATGGAAATGAAAAGTACTTTAATAAAACTCGTTCGTTGCGGGACGGAATGGTAGTTTTTTGGGAATGAGGAAAGTAAAAGAAGAAATGTGTGATGAAATGACACTTGTGCCCCTTATGCAAATTGTCAATATATTATGTAAATAATGATAGATTTGTTAAATGATAACTATTTTTTAAATAGTTAAATATTATAATAAATTAATTATTATGAAAAAAATTTAAATAATTATTTTTAAAATATGGAATGTACTAGATGTTATGTTAAATAATTATTTTTGATCATCCTTGCCACCCATAAGATCATTTGCTATTTTACAAACCAAATACAGTGGAAGCATCTTTCATCAAGTCTATTACAGAATCACTTGATCAGAACAGTAAATGCTACCAAACAAAATTAAATCTGCCATGAAGATTTTCAAACAAGGCTTGAACGATTGCTAGAACTTCAAAATAGTATCCTTGAAATGCATGTTCATTTATCATGTCTGCATAATATATAAGTTCACAAAAGGCTCGCACTCAAGAAAATTACAATTATAAGTTCTCGTGATCCGAGATAGTGGACATAAACCTCTTTTAATTTATTATCTTAACAATGCCAATTTTAGTACTAGAGTTATAAACTAAAATCAAGTAGACAATTTTAACAACCAAGTAATGGAAGTATAGGCAAAGATATGCAAATATCACCGATTTGAGTAACACTTCAATCAAGAATTGATCAGATCAATTGATGAGGATTCAACATGCATATTTCTAGAAATCATTCAACTTATAAAAACACATTATATTCTAATAAATCCTATAAATACTTAAGATTTTAAATCAATGATGGAAATCAATAGAGATAATCATTGTTTGGTGATTCAAAGAAGATCAAGCTTACAAAGACTCTAGCATGTAAGCATGAATAGACAAAAGTGATCAAATGACATACAGTCATTTCTAAGAACCATCTTCATTAGAATTGAATATAGCAGAAAGGTAAAACATGTTCTGAGAAAGGTAATTAATCTATTTGTCAACTCAATTGATAGCCCACCTGGATGTGATTTTTCTTCGATTTTAGCCCCACGATAGCGGCGAGAGGCATGATTGTGTCCCCCTTGTTCTGAGACACTTGTGGGATCTTCTAATCCAGAAGAACCAAACATCTCATCTTCATCTACTGAACTAGAAAGAGAAATTTTCCTCTCTCTCTACATCCAGGAGAAACAGCTAAAAACATTTTAATGCTAGTTGAATTTTCAATAGAACTGTTTAGTCCGATATCAAACCTCAAGCAGCCTGTGGACTTATAATTTCCATAGAAGACCAAATTTAACCTCGCTTTCATACAAGTCAATTTTCAACAGAGAAAATAAAATCAAACCTCGTTGGTTGAATTCTTAGAGACCTCAAGCATTTCAATGTTAGGATCCGTAGATAATCTGCACTCAAAGGCATTATGAGAATGTATAAAAATAACAAAAACCAAAGATACACCCTTGCACAAACAATTAAACTGGATAAGATGTCCAACAAACAATATTCAAATTTAAATTCAAGTTCAAACAGTATAAGATTTCCAACATAAAATATTCAACAACAAATAAGTAAATTCAACCGTCAACAAAACAACCAACAAACATAAGAACACAGTAGCCTTCAAACATAAAAACACAATAGCCATAAACCAATAACATTAGTTATTAGGTGGGCTAAATGACATTTTTGTTAAAAGTAAACGACAGAAACGCAACCTCATGTTGTCGGGCAACTTCAAAAACATTTTTAGCTCATCATCATCTTTGTTCAAAACCTGTAAGATGAACAATGCCTCATCAGCAGAAAGACCATCAATCTCAAAAATTTTCTGAAACATTAGATTTTTCCTCTCTTCAATGGCCTTCTCACGAGCTTCAGTGGTCTTCTCACGAGCTTCATCACGGGCCTCTTCACGAACAGCAGCTTCAGCCATGGACTTTAATCCTGGACCAACCATTTCCACAAATTTCTCAAAATTTTGGGACATTTTCTCCATTGATGGATCCACAATACTTTTCCTTTTCCGACGCGGTTTTGATGTACTTGTCTCCTCGATCCCATAGGCAATGGAGACTGAATGGGTTCATGAGTAGGCATTGAAGACTCATTAGTTGCCATTGGGGAGAAGCCCGGTTCGTCATCCAAAGTGATGTTCTCATTTAAATACTGCTCGACATCATCTCCAACATACAATACTTGGACCATGAAGTGTCAAATAGCTTCATTAAACCATAAAATTGTCACGTAGCTTCATTAAGCCATAACATTGAAAGATAAAGACTCAAACAAAATATAAGCACAACACAAATATTTCATCTATAACATACAAGACTTGGACCATGAAATTGTCAACTAGCTTCATTAAACCATAAAATTGTCACGTAGCTTCATTAAGCCATAACATTGAAAGATAAAGACTCAAACAAAATGTAAGCACAAAACAAATATTTCATCTATAACATTCAAGACTTGGACCATGAAATTGTCAACTAGTTTCATTAAACCATAAAATATTACATCAAGTGTTAAACATGTTTTCCGCCATGGTAAGTCTAAATTGTGTCCATTCATCTGTTGGTTCAACAAATTGTAATGTTTTCAATATCATCTTCCATGTTTTCCTCTTAGGTTAGGTTGACAACATCATCTTCTCAGTGTCTTCTATCATCTCTTCGGATGAAGTTATGGAGTAGACAACATGCATTAATGATTCAAGCGCTGAGTGATTATGTTGTAAAACTTGGGCTAGCTAAAATTTTCCAAATCCACTTTTAGAAGACCAAATGTTCTCTCAATGACGCTTCTTGCACTAGCATGCTTCATGTTGAAAAATTCTTGAGGTGTAAGTGGTTGATGTCCATCGCCCAAGAACTTAAGTGATATCGCTTGTCCCTAAAAGGTGCAAGAAAACCGCAATTTGCATACCCAAAGATCCACTAAATAATAGAAACCCGTAGATTGACAAACATTTCATATTAGTTAATCATTTACATGTTATTTATTGGTAGGATCCAAAAACAATATAAAACATTTTTTTATACCATCCGAACTTTCAATCCATTGGGCTTTGTTACGCATCCCTAAGAACTCTCACCGGCCATGAGCCGAACCTTCCCAGCTAGTTAAGACATATATAAATTGCATGTCTTGACTGCAAACAGCGAGAACATTAGTAGTTATTTCAGATTTTCTTGATCTATATCTTGGCCAATCAAATGCTGGGCACATTCTACACTAATATGCGCTCCATCTAATGCTCCAAGACAATTCTTCATTGGAAAAAAATGAGTTGTTAGTTTTCTTATGTATGGACTAATATAGCATTTGGACAGATGGTTATTACCTTAAACCACTTCCATCTCAGAAGTCATTTGAATTTTCGGTACGTGTTCCGTTTCTTTAGAAGAACAGAGTGACAAAGAATAACCGATTTTAGCACAAAGATGGAAATGTCGACTAACTATCTCACCGACCGAGAAAGTCAAATTTAATTACTCTATTCTTGGCATGGTGTGCTATAATGTTTAAAAACATCGCAGCCATCTCTTGACATCAATATTTATTGTGCCTCAGAGCCCACCGGGTTGTAGTTCACAATTCACACAAGTTATGAAAGCAACGCCGATCCATGCGTAGTTTATCGGCTTAATTTAATATCACTTTCATAAACTAGGCGCTGGAGATACTCATGTTGCTTAAGGCGCCTAACATGATGTGGACCCGATCTCATGTTGATCATTCTTTTCTATCACTACGCTGTTTTCATTGCGCAAGTAGTGATCATGACGCTAAGTACGTAAAAGTAGCATAACACCATTGCCAAGTATACCCGAAGTTCTTTAATCTTGGTCATATTATCAAAATCTAGATTAACAAAAAATATCGTGAGAATGACATAAAAAACATCTCATTTCCAAAAACATCACCAAACAAAATTAATTCATTTCTTTTCCCCTCAAGTAAAAATTTAGAAATAAAAAATCAATTTTTCTATCATGTAAAAGTTTTTATTAGATAGATTGCAACTGTCACTAGAATTATAGCAACTTCAGTGATAGAAAATATGCTTTCTGCACTAATATATGTCTAATGTCTGACTAATGTTTTCTTAAGAAATGGACACAACTTCCTAATACAAAGAATCACCAATATTTACATAACTAACTTAGTTATAAGATTGCTATGTTCAAAACATAGATAATAGCCAACCTCTGAGCACTTTTGAGGTCATCAATATCCAAAGAATCCCTAACAACATTCTTTTCATTAATCTAAATTGCATTCAAAACCCATAAGCACATGATTGAAAACCTCACACACACACACACACACACACACACACACACACACACACACACACACACACACACACAAAACTTAAACCTAAGCCTCTTCCTATAAAAATCAAGGTTTTCAGATAAAAGTTTTGATCCAAACCACACTTATTTTTTCTTTATTTTAACTAAATGTTTAAACAAACAAGACTAACTAAACTACTAACCAAAAATCAAAATTCATGCAGGCCTGCCTACCTGCCTATGGTTTGCTTAATCAAATTTTAAAATCATCCAGTAAACTAGATTAACTTAACAACCTACTGAAAACACAAACCCATGCATTATCTCCTATTCTTAACATCAACCTTGCTCTGATTGATTGTTTCATCCTAGAAAATCTCTCATATAGTCATATGGATGTATCTAACTAAGATTTAGCACATTTGAGCAATAAGATCCTTAGATGACTGGAAGTTGAAGAAGCCATTGCTAACACAATTGTAGCCCTGCATGCAGAACCTCAATAGACAGAGAAGTGCTTTTCACAACTTACACCAAATCAACCAGATTGACTTCACAAAACTTTAATTACATTAGTCTTCCTTATTTTCCAAGAAAAATTAACAGATCATCTCACCGTAGTGAACCAATAAAAATTTTCTTTTCAAATCAAAGATTTTCCAGGATTGATTCTCCAAGATATGTTGATGAAATAAATCAACATGGACCTTCCTCTTATTTTTGGATCTTGAAGATGATTATTTGTGTAACTACATAATTTTGCAAGATAACTTCACATTTTCGTAACTTCCCCTGTTCTTTCACATGAATCATTAGATATCTTAGTTACAAAGATTAGCAAAATTAAAACTCCACTATGGTTGATTGATGTTCTAAATACGCATTCTAGTGAATGTAGACTATGTGGAAAAGATAGTGGAACACTATCACCATTCAAGAACATTAACACCTACACAACTCTTCCAATTAGGAGGTAAACTCAATAACTATGAGATCTTATGAAGCATTAAGGCATTAATCGATAAAGAGTTCTTACAATATGAAAACATAAATAAATATCTTTCATTCACAACACTAATCAAAGTTTCATCCATTTGTACGCATCTACCACCGATAAAATGAATTAAAAGCCAAGAATCACCCGAAACACAAATAGATCACCCGAAACACAGCCAAGAATCACTCGAAACACAAGTAGACCAGCAATCCTCAAACACAAGAAAAACAAAGACAGGATCGCAATTGATCTTAGACGCAGACATAGAAAAGCTCACCTCTCCGATCAGTGCGACCTAGCGCGGCCGACAATGGGGACCTGGTGAGCGACGATGGGGACCTCGCACGGCCGACGATGGGGACCTAGCTCACCCCTCAAAGGACTAGGGTTGGGGATTTGCTCAGGATCTCACCACGATTTGGGGAAAGAGAAAAGAAAGCATGGATGAGTTGAGGGGCAAAAGAGACATTTCTCATTCCGGGAATGAGTATTTGCCCCAATTTTGGGGGTAATGCCAAGCATCCATTTGAGGGGAAGTCATTCCCTTACATTCCCTCTTTATTCCCATTCCTGCCATACCAAACATGGGAATGACCCTGTGTAAGGAGTCATTCCCATTCCCAAGCTGCATACCAAACGCCCCCTTATTGGTTTAATTTATAGGAGAACCAAATGGACTAGGAAAAAAATTTCATTTGCCTATAATCAAATATGATACAATCAATGTTTCATTTTCTGATTCATGTTCTTTCCTTTTTAATTTGGGAATGACAAGGAATCCCAAGTTTTTGAGGAAGTCTTATCAGTTTTCAGAAGGATGATGAGATAATTATCATAAGCATGCTTTGCTTTTGAATCATCTAGGTCACAAATTTATCACATATAGCTCTTTCTTATTGATGTTTTCTTCTCCATGTCCTGCAGGGTTGCGGAAGCAGTTAAAGGTCACTCATGGTTGCAGATGTTTTTCTGCTGTAAGTTGTTTATGATAAGAACAAAATCTGCATTGCTATGTGAACTCACCAAACCATTATGTTCGTGGTTAATCAGCCTGATCTCCCCTTATTTTCCGATCTGGTGGGTTGGGTGAGAAGGTTCTTAAATGAAGCAGAATATAGAATTTGAGTTTCTTTTATATTGAAAGCAATCCCTTTCACAAATTGTTAGTTGAAGATAAATTGCGGACTAGTCAATCAATTGAAGCTTTGTTGTTCACCATGGTATCGCCATTTATTATATTGCTAAACATATTGATCTCAGCAGTTCATATGATTGGTTAATTGAATTGTCTAATATGAATTTTCCTGTTGTTCTATTAGAAAGAAAAATCAATTTCCTTTGTGTTTAGCCGGGTGATGATCAGTTACAATTGTTACTTATCCACATGGATTTGTATAATGCCTTCCAAGTGGCTGGTGTTTAGCTTTTGTGTCATGGCTGGCAGATACAAACATAGAGGAATAGCTAGAACTTCAGTAGGTTGGACTAGAAAGACGCACATTTTATCCTTTCTCATAGAGGTATAGTGTAGCAGTCACTCCAAATTTATATGGTTGGCACCTGAATAGAATTCAAAGTACAAAACGGCTTTTTCTTATACCCCTGGTAAACAATCTTGATCATTAATATAATATTTGGTGAAATCTATCACTAGCCAAATTAATATAACAAGGCTAGCAGATATAGATAAACTAAGATGGCACGGGTCTGGAAACCCAAACCATCTTCGGAATGGCAGAGCTCAGGCCACGAACCACCGACTGGAGACCACCTAGACTGCGGAAATAATTTCCTTCTTGACCCTAGTAATGGAGAGATTGAAGCAATCAATATGTTGATATGGTGTTCATTGAATTTATCATATAGAAAGCTCGACAGAGTTTGGTTGCCCCTGTGAGATCCTGTATTCCTGAATTTTAGACCAATGATAAGAGACAAGTGGAAAAACAGATTTGAATGTCTTTCTTTACTCCATAATAGTTCCATTAAATGTATGTATGCTTGCAGCTGGTTGCAGTAAAGTCTTGATATTTGATGGTTTTGTTTGCTCTGGAGACTGGAAAGGGTGAACCATTGAACTGGGCCAACAAATACTCCATTAAACAATCACAATTTATCTGGATTTTAGTTTACTTGATCTATAACTCCAGTAATCAATGATTGAACATGGATGCCTGTCCGGCAATCCATATCGGGTGTCAGCGAGACAACTGAGAAAACAGAAGATTTATAAGTGTAGAACTGTGATGCATTACTGATATGATTACTATTCTAGAGGAGTAGGCTTTTTTTTTGTGTAACAGAAAATAGATATCCATGCATTTATAATGGGAAAGAAGCTAGAGTTCAAGATTGACTTTAGAAGTCAATGTACTCACAAAATAATGTGTTATTAATTGTACCCAAATGTTAAACTCATAAAAAGAGAGGCTGCTGAAGTGCAGACATTTTTCACAGGCTGAAGAAAATGTTTGACATGCTGGGCTTAGTTTAACCGAGGCTGATAAATTTAAAAATAAACGCAAGTACAGGATTATTTTCATAGTTGTCTTTAAAGACTTGTGAATAAGTTCTTTATTCAATATGTAATCAACTAATAATCAATTGGTACACAGTCAGTAATTAATTCATACTCAATTAGTAAACAAATTTGACTTTCAGTTTTCTGTCTCCCTTCTTTTGCATGGACGATTTGGCAAGAGCCAAAACCCTCTGACTTGAAATGTGTTCATGTTCTTCCACTGTTTTCGAAAAATGACCAAGGTGTGCATGATCTGATAATATCACATAATTCTTGGTGTGCTTCACGAATATAATTTTTATTTCTTGAAGCATTGGTGCAGCATTAACCATAAACTCCAGAAATGAAATCTCCTCTTCGAAACCCCTGAAGTTAAGGATTGTCACTGTTGTTAAATTCTTGAATCTAATTTCCAGACCCGATTTCGGTAGATGTTCCCAAAAATTGTCAGATCCAAACGGCAGGCCATAATGAACCTCTGGAACACCGCTCTAATGGAACACAAAAAAGAATAAAAGAGAAGGTTAATTGAGTTATGGGATAGATAAAAATCTTATGGGTTAATATTCTAAAGAGGTCAGAAATTTACCTTTATTTCAAGTGCTTGTAAACTTTGGGCCTTTTGGATGAAGGAAAATGCTATGAATTCACACATCAAATTCCCAAACCTTACATCCAAAGAGAGTTTCTCCAAGTGATTCAATGCCACAGGTAGCGCAACCTTTGTCTGCCAATACTCCAACACCTAGTGATCAAAAGGAAACACATGATTAGTAAACTCCAATATTCATTTAATTAACCGATGCAAGGCTATATATATAGATATATAGATCATATTACCTTCAGAGATAGCTGAAGCTCTTCACAGAACGACTATAGTGGTCCACAGAGTCCCAGTAATACAAATCAGTGTCTATGTAGATAGATGCATTAATCAGTTGAGGGCATGCTAATTGTAACTTATAATAACAACGTCCAATCTTTAAGCTTTGAAGACTTTTTGATACAACTTGGATTTCTTGATAATCAGTAGCATCTGTCGTGACATCTAAATTCTTTAACTGGGGGCATTGCGAAATCAAGTTGGTTATCGAACCCGAGAGACTTGTCGCCAGATTGAGTTTAACAGTCTCCAACTTCATATCTCTTACTGCAGGTAGAACAACGTTCTCGTAGCCGGATATCTCCAAATGCACCAAATTCTTGCAGAAAAAGATGGTGTGAAGGTCCTGAACATCACGAAATCTCCTCGAAGGCTTTTTGTTGGTGAGGGTTGCGCTAACAATACTTTGGTTCTCCAACTGGAAGCTGTCGTAGTCCCCCACAATATTTAACTGCCGTACTTTTGTGTTTCTGATATTGATTTCTGTGATCATTGGCAAATCGACCAATGCTAGTTCGTCTAACTGAGTGCAACTCGAGAGTAGATTTTTCAGTTCACTGTCGGTGATTATTACTCTCTCGAGATGAAGATTTTTCAGCTTGTCAAAACCTTTGAAGTCTTATGGGGAGTGAGCTTGCAGTTGACCAGCTTCAGGTGCACCAATTCGTGGCATGAGAAGAGGCGAGAAGAGACCCAGTACTTCTTCCCACCACGGCGCCGTACCTCAAGATGGAGCTCTTTGATCTTGTCCCTCGACGATAAAAAGAGCCACCTGTTGATTTTCCTCTTATGTTTAATGCTCGTTGAGAGATGGAATTGAACTATTGGGCCTTTGCGTGACGACAGAACTCTATCAACAAATTCAACAAACATGGACTCTTTATTATCAGCTTGTGTGAAGTTCTTGTCGTCCAGAACTAATTTGGGAATTGTATTCCATGCATGAATCCAGTTTTTCGATACAGTGCTGGACCTGAAAGCATCCCTCATTGATAGCTGCATCAGGATGAGCTCCGTCAACTCAGTCGGCAGATTCTCGAACATATCTGGAGATGAAGTGAAGATCGATCTGGGTGATTGATTCAGCTAAAATTCAACTATTGAAATCTTAATTGATTGAAGGAACTGCAGAAAATAAGAGAAAGAGATCAAGAAGGCGAGAAGAAGATGAAATATAATATTCATAAAACAAACCAGATACTATATAAATAGTTCATGGAATGTGCTTCTAGTTCAACTCAAACTCAAACTCAAACTTAAACTCTAATTAACAAGAATCATAAGAAATATGATTATCAAAGAGATCATTGGAACATAAATCAAATCAATTACATGCACGGCTCATGAATAAATTGACAAAATGTCATTGAAGAAAATAGCTTAAAATTATGAATTCAGAAGTGATTTCATCCCTTACCTCTCTCTGGTAGTGAAGATTCAGTCCTAAACCTCGCAGAGGCTTTTAATTTGATTTCACTAATACATAATAGTAATAATATGTTTAGGAACCCACCTTTCCAAAAAAATATTATGTTATGAAGTAAAGGAATTTCTATTTATAGCTCTAAACTTTGATCCAAATTTTACTAGAACTATATATATGATCTAAAATCTTATTCTAATCTTTTATTTTTTGGATAAATATTTTACTAGAACTCAAATTTCACTAATAAATAATAATAATAATAATATGTTTAGGAACCGCATCTTTCCAAAAAAGTAAATATGCTTAGGAAGTATAGGAATTTTTATTTATAGCTATAAACTTTTTTAATAGAACTAAGAAAACAAAATCTTACCATATATATATATATATATATATATATATATATATTCAGCCAAGAACTCAAATTTATCCAAGTTTCATTTGTCTTTTACCCGCCAAATTTAAAAAATAAAAAAATCCCATCCTCCAAACTTTCAAAAAATTCCAAAAAAATCCCCCAAAAAAAAAAAACAAACCAAAAACTCCCAAAATTTCTAAGATTTAAATATAGCAATTTTATAGTTAATATAAATATTTTTTTATTTAAAAAGATTCAAAATTGAAAAAAAAATGAAAAAAATACCTGTCTGGGTACTATGCAGGCTGTACTTGCACAACCCACACAAGTCATGTCATGTCGTCTCGTGGGCCATGTAAGATAGGCCTAGCACGACCCATTCATGTTGGGTCGTGCTTGCCCATGAGTGGCACAACCCGATTGACACCTTTAGTCATACTTAGAGGTGTCCATAGGTCGGCAGTGTCGGGTTCGGGCCGAGCCAAATAATGGAGATCATGCTTCCCCAAGCCCGGCTTGACCTGGTTATTCGGGATTATAATTTTGTCCAAGGCCCATCCATTTTTTAAACAAAGTGACCAAGGCCCACACAAATCCGTCCATAGTTATTTTTTTAAAAATTAAAATTAAAATAAAATTTATTAAAACATAGAGTTTACATTTTAAAATAAAAATATTTTAATAATAAATTGATAGAAAAATTGTTTAACTTTATTATAAATAATTATAAATAATAAATTTATTTATTTTATTTGTACTTATTCGGGTTGGGCTGGGTCGGGTTCGGGATTAAAACATCATACCCAAGGCCTGATCCATTTTTTAAACTGGCTCTTTTCTTTGTCCAAGGCCCATTGCTCGGGCAAAATATTTTTGTCCAACTCTCCTATTTTTCAGGTGGGCCTTTGGGTTTGGGTGGGTAGCCCTGCCCTTGGACAGGTCTAGGACTCATACTTTAACAATAAATGAAAATATGAAATTTTCATATATGAGTAAAAGCTAAAAATTATATATAAATTTTAATTCAAAATGCCCTTTTAGATTCTAGGTAATCAATCTCAATCATTAATATAATACTTGGTGATATCTGGCATTAGCCAATTTAATTTAGGGTTTTGTGCAGGTGTACCCTTGAAAAATAACAAAATTATGTATATACCTCTGAAAAACCATAATTATGTTTATACCCCCATGTTTTTGGTTTTATTGCATATATATCTTTGGAGTTAACATGGGGCGTTTAACCCTAAGTTAACAAAGGGCGGTTGTACAAAAAGTCTATTATACCCATAAAAGTTCAGTTGGTTAAAAATTTACAAATACCAAAAAAATATTAATATCAAAAGAAAAGAAGAGAAAATTGGTATTATTGATGCTCAAATGGGATGGTCCTCGGAATCCGCAATCTGTTCAAAGTTCAACTGAGAAATGGGAAGTGTGTGGTTGTTGGATAATCAGCTACGAGACGTATGCCGCTCAAGAAAAGAATTACAATTGGTTGGCAAATAGCAAGTGATATTATTCTAGTTTTTTACTACATACTCAAATACTACTTCTAATTCCACCCCCGATCATTTCTTTTAAGACTTGGAGTTTGAATCCCTATCTTGGAGAAGGAGGAGGTAAGATGTAGAAGAATAAAGAGTTGCATAAGGAATAGGAGAGCCTGGGAGGAGGAGTGAAGCCCAAGGTAGGAGATGAGTTATCTCAGAGAAAGAGGGTGTGAAAAAGAAATCCCCTATATTTTTTCCTCATTTCCCTTTATACCTCTAGAGTTGCCATCGGGCGGTTAGTCGTGGGGTGTCATCTCTAACACAAGGGCAAGCGGAATCATACGAGGACACCCCTACCAAGCCGCCGATTATGGGTGTCATTTCTGACCCCCATGTGGGAGAGTGCGCCAACCCCGGTAGGGCGTCGCCTCTGACATCGGCATGTGTTTTCTTGCAAAAGTGTGTCGTGGGGATCTATATGTTGCTTTCTAAGAGAGGGACTAATTTGTTGTGTGGCCATGTTTGGATGATTGGTTGTTATGGTTTTCAGAATGTATTGCATGGTATGGCATTGTAATTACCGCTTACTACTATGTTTGGAAAGCATGGTATGATATGGTATGGTTAATTAGCCGCTTGTGTTTGTTTTGATGATATGGTATGATACTGGTATGGTATGGTTGCAAAAATAATAAAATGACCATAAATCCCTTAAATACAAATTAATATAAAATCATGTTAAATTGGAAAAATTGGTTATATACGCCTCAAAAGTTTCATAATTGCATATTTACACCCGAAAAGTCCTAATTGCTTGTATACCCCTGAAAAACAAGTTGAATTGTGAATATGACCCTATTGTTAGGTTTCGTTGACAGAAGTTAATTAGATGATCCTTATAACCATGGTTACAACTTAGGTTAAGGATTGGAAAATTTCCAAAATACCCCTCTTTATATATTTTAACTATTTTAAATTTCATATTTTTAAAGGGTGTATTTATAAATTTACAATCAAACCAACTTTTCAGGAGTATATATATAAAGGGTATAATGGTCATTTCACATGTATACCGTTTATTAAATGATAGTTTTCATCTAATTTTAACCCTAGGGGTCATACACAATTATACCTATTAATATTTAGAGGTATGTATGCAATTATGCTTTATTCAAGGGTAAATACGTAATTTCAAAATTATTTAGGGGTACACCTGCAAAAAGACCTATTAAATTCATTGATTTAAGATCAAAAAATTAAATTCAACCAAAGTATAAAAAAAATTATTATTAAAATCTTACAAAATATATATCAAATTATTACCCATTAATTTAAAATTGATAAAATTATAATAAAATTAATATATAAAACTAATAAAATCAAGACAAATCATTTTCTTAATCGATTTTTTTTTTTTTGTGGAGATTATGACTTTCTTTGATTTCGCTAGGGAGAAGAGGAGATTGAAGTAACTTGGTAGGGATATTTTTGGTAGAAAAAATTAAAACCATGGGAAACCACCAAATCGGTGGTTTGAAAAATCCAACAAAAATGGCAGTTTTTAAACAACAAGAAACCATCAAAAACCATTGAAAACTATACAATCTGAATGGAAATGAAAACAAACCAGAAAGTAAACCATACCATAAATAACGAAACCATGAAACAAAAAAGGCCTAAGAAAAACAAGATAAAGTGCAAGATGAAATATGATCCCTAAATGAATCAAAACGATATACTAGTCGAAATTGAGAGAGAGTCAAAAGTGCAAAGTTGGAGGGAAATCACCTTGGGTTCGACCACCAGAGAGAGATGAGAGTTACCGGAGAGGAGAAGCAGTTGACCTCTAATGGCAAGAAAGAGAAAGGATCGAAGGGAAATAGGGATTGGAATTGGGGAATTATCGAGTTTGGGGTTTCCTTATTAAATCCACAACCATTATGATGGGGATGGATCTGAAACCCAACTGCATCCGATAAATAACATTGTTTACCAAATTCCCATTAGGGCCATGAAGATTTGCATAATTATATCTTAACATTTAACATTCATGTCAACTTTGTAGTTATGCGGATAAACCCATAAACTTCTTATATTCTCATATTCAATATATTTTTATCTATTACAACACAAAATAGTAAAATTTATGGGGGCATTATATATATATATATATATATATATATATATATATATATATATATATATATATATATATTACTTGGAGGACCGAAAGACACTACAACATCCACACCGTCCCCCCGCCAACTCCCTCGCAATTTCATACAAATATGTGGAAATTAACTATTCAATAATGAGTAATGATATACAAACCGAATTGGCTTACCGAATGATTGAAACTATTAAATTTTTCTCGGGATCATCAACACCACCATCTCAAGATAACTTGAATGAATATCAAATATTCTGTAAGCCTATTTTGTTTGTATATCATTACTCTTCAGTAATTATCACAAAAGAAGGATGAGTTGGTATTACACTATGTTGTTGGGTAAAAATAAAATCTACATGTCATGGTGTATACCGTTGAGATAAATGCACAATCAATTGTCCAGTCATCCGACTTTAGAGAATGAATTCCCAAAGATGGCACATTTTTACCCTTTCAAGGGTTAGATCAAATGATCAATCAATTTGTTTTTTAGTATTCGAGGAAAAGGTCTGAAGGAGCTAATATTAGAAAAATATACTCCATGTTGATATTAGTCCTGGTCAGACTTACAAAAATGAATCATAAAGCCTCTGAAACTACTATGTTTTAAAGTCACCCCATTAGAGGGATCCAACACTTAGGTTGGCGCTTTGGATAAGGGGAATGAAAAGAAAATGAATGGAAATGGGAATGGAAAGGATAAGGGAATGGAAAGAAAATGAATGAGAATGAGAATGATTACCTTGTTAATTTGGATGAAAGGTAATAGGAAGGTAATTTATTGAGAATTAGAAAAGTAAAGAAAAGAGTTGTGATACAATTACTTTTATACCCTTGATATAAAAAATGAGTTTATTTATTTATAAAATACTTTGTGATAGGGATGAAAGTTGTAAGACACCTGGCATTCATCCAAGTAGGCCACATGTCAAGATAACAAGGCAAGGGCCTCCAAAGCATCAACATATCAAATCGCGATTAGACCATTCCGATATAACCCTTCCGTCCACCTGTGTTATCACGATATGATATACCTTGCCGATCCGGATATAATGCACTCAAGTATGTTAATGTTATTAGATGACTCATTAGGATCTAAGGAACTCCCCAACTCGACACGCGGTCAATCAGTGAAGGCACTCCTAAACTGATGACTATCTATATCGGTTCAGACTTTCTAGAAGAAATACAGTTGTAGACAACCTGGACTTCTAGAAGGATTACAAATTGAGACAAAATGCATAATTAGTCGGCACTTAGTCGGGCGCTTTAGTCGGAAAGACAAATTACCGCAAACACGCGTCTAATTGAGAAGCTGCTCAAAGACGCAGTACCGCGCTTCTATAAAAGGCTGGGATCATGTACCATTTGGACAAGTTGAATTCTAGCAGCGAAGCTCTGCCCATTTGGAATTAGGATCCATTCTCTCTCTCCTTGTTCTTCATTTCAAGGAATTGTTGTAAGATTTCTTGTAAACTCAGCTATTGATAGTGAGATCTCTCTTTCCCGTGGTTTTTCCCCATTAATTGCGGTTTTTCCATGTAGATTTGGTTTCTCTCTTCTTTTGTTTGGATTCTTGATTGGTTTTCTACTAAGATAGCCCCCCAATCAATATAAATTCAATTGTTTGGTTGAAATTGGGAATTCAATCCGATTTTAGCCCTAACACTTTGAATATCATATATATCGTAGTTTAATTATTATGCTTAATTTTTTTAATTAAATAAATCATTATAATTAAATATAAATATCTCAATTTAATTATTTTTTATTTAATTATCATAATTAATTATTTAAATAAAATATCTCATATAAATTACTTTGTTATAAAAACCAATGATAATTCACCTAATCATTTAATTAAGAATATTTTTTAATTTAATTATTATAATTAATTGGAGGGTAAAGGAGTCATTTGACCATTCACCTAGATGAGACATTGGGCTTCATTGCCTTGAAGGTGGAATGTGTTTATTTGTTCAGCTTTGGGGAATGGTCATTCCCCAATATTGGGGTATCGCCATTCCCCACGAGGGGAATCTCATTCCTTACAAAGGGGATTCATTCCCCTATGGGTATCCATCATGGGGGAATCATTCCCCCATCCAAACGGGCCTTAATCACTCCAAAGAATTAGTGGTGGATTTTGTTTTCCATGCACGAAGTTCTCTCTCCCCGACCTTGATTCCCAATTTAATTCGCTCCGTCTCTAGCTCCCTCCAATTCTCGAGCTCGCTGCCGCTCTCTCTACCTCTCATGCTCCCAATCTACAAAAGCCTTATCCAAACCTTAAGGAGGAGCCCATTTCTTCTTTTAGGGTTGTACCAAGACAATCTCAGCTTGCTCATCAGGTTGAGACAAATTTCATGTTGCTCCCTGTGTCGCTAGTAATTAATGGTAGTATGAGTTTCTCAAGGTGATGATGATGTTGGGGTTATGTTCTTTTTTTTCTAACTTTAGAGTGTTGGATTGTGTTAGGTCTGTTGCTACGGGTGATGACCTTGGGCAAGCTACTGTCATACTCAGATCGATGTTCTGTCCATGTCACGCAACAAACCCCGGTCCGGGCACATCGGCAGACTGGCCGCACCCAAACTGGGACAAGTCCCCACCTGGATGCAAGGCCTCAGATTCCTGGTATAGATCAGAGTAATAGAGGAAGAAAAATAACAATTAAAATAACAATTAAGATAACAAGGAGTTTACACAACTCTATACAAGGATCCAGGTAGTCAACCCTAGAGTCAATAAGAAATACATATAACAATCTAAGTCTCACTCTCACAAAAATAAGCAGGAGGTGCGCAGACCTTAGGAAGTGTAATAAACAACTACTCATAGGGTCCCTCACCTACACCTAATCCTATATCTACTCGTCCCCTAAAAAAGTGTCAACCAAGTTCAAGAGCCAAAAGAAAGGCTTAGTAAGATCGCAAGAAAGCAATAAATGTGGTGAAGGGTCATAAGTAAAGCAACAGAGCATAACGAATGCTAGTATCATAATCAAATCAGAATACAAGTACACACACATTGAAGGCATACCAATTTCTGGTGACACCCATCTCCAAATCAGGGGACAAATGCCACACCAGCCAGGCCTGGAATGCATCCTGAACCTAAGGCTGTAATACCTTATAATTAAAACACATATGTGATCTAATAAAGCAGAAAACCATATGTCATAACTTGGAATAAAACCATGCCATAATATATCATTTAATAAAAACACTAACATAAGACACATGTCACTGAATAAAAGGAGTTCCACTCCCTCCTATACAACAACAACATCAAATAAAACACGATTTAATCGGGATGGTCAGAGCCAGCTATGCATAGACTGATCCTCACTCCACTACATTCGCTATAGTAAGGATCCTTGTCTACTACCTGCAAGGAAATATGTGAGAGAAAATAAGCTACTCGAGCTAAGTGAGGAAAACACTACAGCCAGGTATAACTACACATGTATATAATAAATAATAACAGTTCCAAAAATACATAAATTGTACAAGTATACAAAATTTGAAGATAGAATGTTGTTCAAATAACATGCTAGTCAATGCATTGTTTTCAATCTTATATAAATGATGCAGACATGAAAAGAACTCACGAATAAATTCACATATATGTTTATCTCAACTATTTAATCATCTGCACCGCGGAATGATTTTCAGAATTCCCTTGTGAAAATAATCAAAACCAATAGCCTCCACGGTCGGTCCCAACACACTATCCGGGAGATGGGAAATGTGGAATCATGTCATATTATCAACAATATCAATGTCCCTACACTCCTACCTCAATACTACGGAAAAGAGTATAATCAGGCTGACTCATCTAGCTCATGTTCCTTCCGATTGGATCCATCTCACTATCATCGGGAAAATAATATATACGTGCACTAGGCACTCCACGAGTATGGAAATGGGGTTTTATTTCTTGAAAATGAAAAGTTTTAAAAATTAGATAGTTTGGCACAAAAATCGGAGTTTCAGAAATCACCCCTTCCCTACCAAGTACCGTACTCTCTAACTCTGTCATAAAGCCCCTACTTGTTCTGCAAGTATTTTAGTACAGTATAATCCATTGATATTTCTATCTATTTCTCTTGCTCTATTTCATTCTCATTTATTTATTCTTAGCATATATTTTCCAAATTCCATTTCCAAACCGGAAATCTTTCAATAGGCATAATATATTTGCCAAAACTCAAGGTGTTTCATAAAAGATAATAAAACTCATGCCTTTTAATTCTAATAAATCACTGAGAAGAAAATTTGATGAAAATACGAAAGATATACAGTTATGTTCCCTCACCTGAGTCTAGTAGATGTCTAGAACTTGCTCGGACCTTCTGCAGCTCCCGTTGCTCCTTTCCCTTTTCCTAGATATTGAAATAGGGAAAATTAATGAATACGAGAGAGTCGTATTTTTATCGAATAAATTCATACGATTAAGAGGAGCCTATAAGCGGCCACTCAAATAGAATACAGATGTGTTTAAGATCCCATCTATCTTTGCTAGCAAATTGAAAGGAATTTAACCCATTAAAAGTTTCTAATGTGTTTAAGATCTCTTTCTTAAGTATCTTAATAAGAAATTGGTGTGCATGGATTTTCAAAAAATTTAGGCAACACCTCCTCTATTTCTGGGCTTTCAAAATTATACAAACATGTACCATTAAAAATCTAACTAAATCATACAACTCCTGCATTTCTTGTACTTAATAATCATGCATAACTTGTGCTTAATTATCATCATACAACCGAGTTTTATAACTTAATACTCGGACCATTTAGTCGATTCCCATTCAGTGTGTTTGAAACCACTTTTAAATTAGATCCTCCACCCTAAATCAGTCCATTTCCAAAACAAATTCATCCAATATTCCACTAATTTAAACTTCGATACCATTATACCTTCCTTTCTAGGGCACACCACCACTCGCCGGCATTCAGTTTGTCTCCAGCGTCACCGAGAGGAAGAGACGAGGCTCGATCGCGGTTTATCTTTTACTGTCGACGGATCAATGCGAAGATAGAAGAGATCGAGAGGGGGGAAAGAGTTGTACAACTCTGGCCACAACCGGAGCTCCACCAGATCGGAGCCGCCAGTCCTCATCGGGGAAGAGAGAAAGAGGAGACGGAGGGCGTCTGTCTCCGGCGGCCGTCGGGGCTTGTTGGGTGCAGGCGTGCCGAGGGAGAAGGGGTCGTCGGAGCTCGTCAAGCGCAGCAACGCACATAAGAGGGGGAGCTGGCCGCCAGATCTGGGCTGCTGGAGCTCGAGCGTTGGGGTAGTTGTCGGAGTTCCACGAGAGAAGGGGGTGTGCGTGGAGAAAGAAAGAAAAGACGGAGAGAGAGAGATGAACTTTCCTCTCATCTAATTTTATAAAACCATTAAATATACGGAAAATTCCAAAAAAAAACTACGTGGTTTCATTGATTTGCAAAAAAGGGAAAGTGGTTTTTTTTTCATTTTAAAACCTGTGGTTTCACCGATTTGCAAAAAAAGGAGAAACCGTGACCGACGTTAACCCCTGCTGACGTGGCAGGGGTATTTTCATCAAATCACATAAATTTTAATTAATTAAGCCATAACACTAACTTTAACACTAATCCTAATCTAATTAACTAATTATTTAAACCCAAATTCTAATTAAAGCCCTAACTAACCCTATCCTCTTTCTCTCCCGCAGCCGCCGCCTCCCCCCTCCCCCCTCCTCTCCCCCTCCCCTCTTCCTTTCTCTCTCCCCCTTTCTCCGATCTCTTCTCTTCCTCCGATCTCATGAGGTTTGGAGATACATTGTGGGCCATATATTGGTGTCTTCATGAGGTTTGGAGCATAAGATTGGAAATCATCAATTTCTTCATACATGCCGCTGGCCATGGAAAGCAAAGCTCTTGGTGCTATTTTTCAGATCCTTGTTTGGTTGATTCTGAGTAAAATTTGCGGTGGTACACCTACAGATATTCAACGCTTAAAGCTCTTACAACAATCTCTTAAAGACCCTAATAACAACCTTGGATGGAATTTTGACAACAAAACTAAGGGATCCATATGCAGGTAAATGGTGTAGAGTGTTGGCATCCTGATGAAAACAGGGTACTTAACTTGAGGCTCTCTAACATGGGTCTTGAGAGGAGATCGGAGGAAGAGAAGCAAAAGGTGGTGCAATGCTTGCAAGCGGCGATAGAGAGGAGATCGGAGAAAGGGGGAGAGAGAAAGGAAGAGGGGCGGAGGGAGAGGAGGGGGAGGGGAGGAGGCGCTGGCAAATGGGAGAGAAAGAGGATATGGTTAGTTAGGGCTTTAATTAGGATTTGGGTTTAAATAATTAGTTAATTAGATTAGGATTAGTGTTAAAGTTAGTGTTATGGCTTAATTAATTAAAATTTATGTGATTTGATGAAAATACCCCTACCACGTCAGCAGGGGTTAACGTCGATCACGGTTTTTCCTTTTTTTGCAAATCGGTAAAACCACAGGTTTTAAAACTAAAAACCACTTTCCCTTTTCAAGAAATCGGTGAAACTAATGTAGTTTTTTTGAAATTTTCCCAATAATTTAATTAAATTAGCTCTTTAATCATACCTCCCTCCTTTTTCGTTTAATTAAAATAATCCCTTTAATAATATTATCTTTATTAATAGAATAATCAAGAATAGCTTGATGGGTGAATCATTAAACCGACCAAGATCCACTCTTTATGCTCTCGGCCCTCAAGTACGTGTGATGAAGTTTGTCTCTATCCCCAACCCAGATTCTTCTTTCTCGACTTTTACTGGGCCAGATCCACTTCTCCTGGGACCCGAACCTTTGTCTGATTTCTCTTACTCATCGTGGCTCTTAATTAACCCAGAATAATTAGGACTTGAGTAAATCCCATTGTTAATTAATTCAACTTATATTATCACTCTACCTCACACTATTTCAAGGTAATGCGACCTAACCCATTAAGGCCTTCTATCAGGCTCGTTAGTTGCGAGGCTGGACTTAAGCCAATTTAATTCAGATTTTCATTTATTTGAGGATTTAAAATGATTAATTTGTTTTCGTGACTAATACACCTTAATAAAATATATGAAAATTATATAGTAATTTATTGAGAAAATTCGGGGCGTTACATATCCTCTAATAACAAAGGTGTGTACTACTAAGCAAAATATCAACAAATGAAGCAGAGTCACAAAACAAGTAATATATCTCAGATAGTGAAGCAAAATAATAGAGTACTATATCTCAAGCATATATGATACTACGGTATAACAGAGCAGAGTACACCGTCTTCGGCCTAAGCCGGGTAGCGTTAATAATAATATAAAACATGTGCACATGGCCAGTGCATCATCCCTTCTGGCGGGGCCAACATAGTTCCAGGGTATAAGCCCCCTTGGCAATGAGCCAAAATATAAGTATCATGCCAGACAGAGGAGATACCACTAGTATAGAATACAACTGATAAGCAACTCAAGAAAATCAATATTTTCAAGCAAATGACCAACATGCAGAATCTCAGAAGAATAATGCAGGAAATAAAGGATTGACTCCAACGTCCATCTAGTAGAGTAGAAAGCAAAAGATGGACCCCAACATCCATCTAGCAGAATCGAACAGAAAATAATAAAGGACTATAAATTAGAAATACTTACAGTACTGGCGCGAGAGCCTACCTGGGTTAGTAGTTATGAAACTAAATCACGCGTCGGGCTTCATGATCTTATGTTGGTATTAGATAATAAAACCCTTACTCAGTATAGGTATGAGTATATAAGGAATAACCATTTCCATGATTATACTTAAAATATGTCCTCCAAGAATAAGGTGGTGTTTCATAATCCTAACACCTTAGATAACCCTATCTATGGTGACATTGACTCAATTTATTGAATATCGAGTCTTACTGGGTTGAGTTCAGTCATTTGGGTTTTGCAAGACCCACTCCTATATTGTTGGAGTGGGTCGTGGCCTCTTCTCTTTACTTAGCTATTATGCACTAAGTTATAATGGGTTTCATTAGCTGGCCTTGCCATTCTTAACCACATATGTCCCTGACAAGGCCGTGAGCCACTAACAATCCTTTGACCCATTATCACTCATGCCACTCCCTCTCTACATCCAGCCCATTACTCATCTTTCATCTATTGAGCCACTTAATGCCATGCAACTAGCTTTTATTAAGAATTTACTGAACCTGATCAAACCCAAACCACTTGATCAACCTTGTAGGTTCGCTCAACCTCACAGGTGTCCTAATGCACAACATCATCCTTAAAAGCTAGCTTGCATGAGGTACAAGAAGCATATGCATGCTCATGAGAGTGTTGCACTGACCTCGGATGGGTGTGGTCTGAGTCTTCTTATCTGTCGGACTCCTAACCTTCCTCCACGAGGATGATTGTCCTCCTGAAGGCGATGAGTTGCTACAATAACTCTGTAGGTTGGAAACCCTAGCCCCAATGAGTTTTCAGGTCGAACAAGTGTTCACGATAATGGATAACCTTTTACTTATCTTCTGCTCACATGTGTCCCATATCGGGACTCGAAGTAGCGTCACTCCACTATGCTTCCTTCAACGCTCGAGGTTCCGGGTTCTAAACAATCTCACCTTGATCTCCTCTTTCCACTCCCATGTCCGGTGGGCTCGGTCGCGACTTAACTCTCGTCAGATCCTTCCGGAAAACAGAAGAATGGTGGTTCGGCTCATTCCCTCTTGGTCGTGATCTCTAGCAGGGCTCGTCACCTTTTAATCTCCACAAAAGCAGCGTCGTGGAGCTAGAGGGGTAGTGCACGCCCTGACCCAGATCCCATTCCTCGAGCATGTGAGCAGATCGGCCGTACCCAAGTAGAGGCGAATCTCACTCGAATACAAGGCCTAGGAAATCAATAACATACAACAGATAAACAACAAAAAATATAAATAACATAAATAAATAAACCAGAGTCTATAGCGAAAATAAAATATAAGGGTACACGCACCCTACAAATGTCAAGGCCCTACAAGGGTCCTATAAAACATAATCTCACTCTCAAATAAAACATGAGGTTCTCGAACCTCTGCAACAGTGTCCCAAACCCTGTACCACTCCTGAGTCTGAGTTAGCAATTCCTCAAGACCTGAAAAAGAGTAAAACAAGTGTATAAGATTTTGGAAGGAAAGCCCAATAAGCACCCCTGCAGGGATCACAAGGAAGTGATGTAATAACAAGAGATAAGCCAACAACAAGTAAAGCAAATCAAAGAACATGACTAATCAAGCAAGTGGGGACCACGTCCCACACTATCCAACCATCTAGGAGTCTCAAACTTACCACAGAAGACTATCAATGGTTGGGACTCCTAACACATCTACAGCCTTAAGCTCTGGAAGAGGAATACAAAGAAGACTCATCAAATATCCCCCGGTCACTATCATCAGCCTCAGCTGGAAACGACCCTCCGGTCATAAGCTCCAGAGTGCCACCTCCCATAATGCATCGACACCTGGTCGTGAGAATCGCCCCCACTGACGAGCTGGATAACCAAAGTATTACAACCCCTCTAGCATGGAATGCCTGAACACCAGGGTGTCCTCGACACTGAACGTCTTACAGGAGCCATGCTCCACTTCACTGGGCGGAATAGCAAAACTCAGCTGACGCACACCTACCCGACCAACGCACAAGCACAACATGTTTCCATGCTCACAACATGTTTCCATGGTCAAGTATCGGTCAACAGATGGGTATGCCCAACAAGCATGAATATTCAACAACAGATAAGGAAACTGACACGCACCTATATAGACGTTGCACAGGCTCACGTGTTTTCACGACCATGTGCCAATCAATGAATAGGCATGTTCAGTAAACATCATCTCACAGATGCCAATCATATACATATAAACATGGAAACAATCCAACAAGTCAAGATATCAACTATGTGTATGTAGTCAACAAAGAAATTATCGAAATCATTAAGGAGGCATGCTAGAATATAACAAATAGCAAAACCAATAAATATTCATAATTGAGTAGGAACTAGGCAAGAGTAACTTACATGCACAAACATGCAATCAAGAAGGCAATGAAACAATCAACCAACAAATGTGGGAACTAGGCAGAAGTACTTTCTTGTATCAAAGATCTATTTGCACAATCTGTGTCCCTCCTGATGTGACCCTCGTCTCTACGTCGGTATCTAATAAGTGGAATACGTCTCAGTTTATACACAAGTATATAACAGATAATTATTTCTATAAGTGGTTGGCCCGTTACTAGGGCCCACTAACCTCACTTGTTCTTAATTGGGCCGTGAGCCCACTAACCACCTTTACATATCCATGTGCATATGTATGACTTACTATTAGAGACTATCATTTTATCCCATATCATAAACTCTTAACAAGAGGTTCTACACTATTTCTATTTGAACCTAAAGTATATTAGCTAATCACATGACTTTTCTAGAAAAGGCATATTTCATTACTGGATCATAAAGATTACTAGACCTAAGAATCGATTGAATTGATCCCAAAACTGTGTACTAATGAGAACTACCAATTTAGTGACCTTTCACAAACCACATAAATATCACACAAATATTTAATCCTCTGACAAAATGGAAACTTCAAAGAAATCAGAGAGATTTCATGAAACTGTGAATATTTATCTTGTCAGGTTGCTTTCATCAAGCTATACATCCAACCAACCTTCAAAGGATCCAAGAGCTCAAAATCATCAAATAGAATTCAACCAGGTTGTGTAAAACCACATCAACATAAAAATATATTATATGAATCTATCATATAGATTCTATCATCCCCATCTAAAAAACTCAAAGGCTAATAAATTCAATCAAATGTCAAAAATAACTTGCGAATTCATACTAACTTCATAAACTCATTGTAAACTATCAAATAGCCTTTCTAAGCATCAAATCACGGACTTAATATAGAATCAAAAACTAAGATCCCAATCAAACTCAAAATCACGATAAGATCAATAAAAATAAAAAATGAAACCAAATGACTAGCGATGACCTTTGCTAAATTTCGAGAAACCGAGATCTCCGAACAAATAGAGTTCACCTTCCACCAATGGCACCAAATCAAGAGGCCGCTTCCTCTTGCTTGGACGTCAAACTCCGGCGAGCCTTTGTGAGAGCGGTCGTACGTTTGCTCAAGCCATGCTCTCCCTCTCTTTCTCTCAATGGCGATGGCGGCTAGGGTTTGGAGACATGCATATATATATCTATAACTCATGGAGGTTCATTCATCATTCCATGCATATATATATGGTTAAACCGGATTTCATATTTATATATATCCATCCATCAATTCATACATTTAATGTATGTATATAGTTAAACCGAATATATATATATATATATATATATATATATATATATATATATATATATATATATATATATATATAGAGTTCTGATATGATCCGACCGGCCAGAATACTGTGCAAATCAGGTCGCCTCTGATCCTCCCACTTAACGGTTCTTATTTTATAAATCTTAAAGGTTCAAAATTTCAACCATTAAGTGGGAGCATCAACACCTCACTAAATTGTATAAAAATCGACATGCTAGCTTATTTTTTGATGTTCTTTCCATCCATACGGTTAGAAATCCTTAAAACACTCTCCAAATGCCCAAATAGAAGACGACCTGATTTGCACAATATTCCGACCGGCTTGATAGTAATAGGACTATATATATATATACCTGATAGCCTCCGATTTGGCCCCCTAGAGCATGTTTGAAGGATTTAATCAGATGGATGGGAAGATCATCGAAAAATAAGCTAGCATATCCATTTTCACACAATTTAGTAACCATTTGGTCCTCCCACTTAACGGTTGAAATTCTGGATGGTTCAAATTTCTATAAAATAAGAACCGTTAAGTAGGAGGACCAAATGGTAACCAAATTGTATGAAAATGGACATGCTAGCTTATTTTTCGATGATCTTCCCATCCGTACGGTTGGAAATACTTCAAACATACTCTAGAGGGCCAAATGGGAGGCGACCGGGAATGCACAATACATCTAATCGGCCTGATGTTACCAGCACTCTGTATATATATATATATATATATATATATATATATATGATATTATAAGGCCTACAGTGCAAGTAAGGTCGCCTCCCATTTGGCCACTTGTACGGTGTTTTGAGGATTTCCAACCGCATGGATAGAAAGAACATCGAAAAATAAGCTAGTATGTCAATTTTCATACAATTTGGGAACTTGTAGGGTCTTCATCTTAACGAGTGAAAATTTATAGAAATCTTACCGGTTCAAAATTTCACCATTTAAGATGAAGACCTACAAGTTCCCAAATTGTATGAAAATTGACATGCTAGCTTATTTCTCAATGTTTTTTCCATCCATAAGGTTGGATTTCCTCAAAATACTATGCAAGTGGGCCAAAATGAGACGCATCAAGACTTGCACAGAATAAGGTAATCGCATAAGACACTCGTATATATATATATATATATATATATATATATATATATATATATATATATATATATATAATATTATATTAACTATATACATCCAAATGTATTTATCTATATGTTTTTTATAATCATTAGATATATATAGATAGTTATTATAGATATATAATAATTATAAAAAATATAAGATAAATAGATATGGACATATATATATATATATATATATATATATATATATATATATATATATACTTATGGGACCCATTTAAATATGAATCCTCTCAACCATGATATCCACGTGCCTTTCCTCTCATGTATGGTTTTCACGTGGACTTTAGTAAAGAGTCCCTAGTTTGTTTGTTTGTTTGTTTTTTTTTTTTTTTTGAAATTTCCATACAAACCCTCCACCTTGGATAGTCTTGTGAGAGGGGAACTTTACACCCCAATCCCATTCTTTTTACCTTTATAATAAGGTCCTTTCACTAATGCTAATTAACACCAATCATACCAATAAGCATTTAAACCCCTCTTTTCCTTTTAAGTCCTTCCAACACGAACAGTAAAATAAATCAAAACGAATTACAGATTCAATAAATCCATAAAATGTGTGAATTTTATAGGTAGCATGCATACGGGACAATTCACTGCCCTCCCCAGTCACAAAATAGCAAATCCAACGCCTTACCGGCTGTACGCATGACGGGATTTTCTACAGGATTCGCGGTCAGGGCTAGTATATAGGCCGAGAGAGAGAGGTTCGTCTTGCCTCGGGTCCATGCCCCATTGTGGATAAGCGGTAGATCCCGGCTCCACATGTGACAATGATGGGAGGCTTTTTCAAGTGAAACCGTACTTTCCTATAAGGGAAATTGCGCTAGTTGCATAACGCGTAGCGTTGGCGAAATAATGGAGTCCGGTTTCCTCTAGAAACAGGTTTCCCCAACATCACGCTTCTCCTTTCACCTTACAACGAATCAAGTCCATGTGTCGCAATCTCCTCCATGCGTTGGTTGTTAATTGTTCCCCCTCTTTATCCAGGCCGTTGAAAATAATTGTAACCATGAGGCGAAATCTGCCTTGCCCTACACCTTGGGTGTTGGTATAGGGTTGGGGGCCTATTTTTTTGATAGTTTTTGTTTTTTTGGGGGCCAAGGCAACTCAAGTAGCAAGGTATGTTAGAGGGCACCGGCTAAATCTCATGCATGGGTCTGTGTACACTTTGCAAAAAGGCCCGAAATTCCTTTTAAGTCTACATATGAGTCCTTTATTAGCTTTTTACTTTAAGAAACGTATTTTGCTAATGAGCCCAAATATTTAATCAAATTTCCAATTTGATCCTTGGTTACTAATTAATTCCTGGATATTCAATTATGCCCTCTTTGGATACCTATTGCAATTTAATCCCTAATCTAATTATTATTAACAAAAGTAGGCTATTTAATCAACTCAACCAATAATTAGGGGTAATTAAGGTGTTAAGAAAGCCATAAACAGGGCGGCTTTTACTATCCCCCCCCCCCCCTCCTTTACAAAAATTTCATCCTTGAAATTTATCCCCTAACTTCCATCAGCTAACCCTGCCCCTTTTACAAAAATTTCACCCTTGAAATTTATCCCCTAACTTTCATCACCTAGTGGCTTATAACGATCGATAACGCTCCCACATATCATCCTCACGTTCCCAGGTAGCTTCTCGATCAAAATAGCTATTCCACCTCACTTTGACGAACGGAATGACCCTGCTCCTTATAGTCTAGGATCTCTACGTGTCGCTCCTCGTAGGACATATCATCCTGAAGCTATATCGAATCACGTGACATGGATCGAGAATATATCTCCTCAACATAGAGACATGAAACACATTATGCACCAAAGCCAGGTCCGAGGGTGGAGCTAATCTGTAAGCAACTGCTCCTACTAGCTCAATTATCTTGAATGGTCCAATATAACGTGGGTTGAGCTTCTCATACTTTCCAAACCTCATAACTCCTTTCATCGGTGATACTTTCAAGAACACAACATCACCAACCTCAAACTCCAGCTTAGAGCGGCGCTTGTCAGCAGAATTCTTTTGGCGGCTCTGAGTGGCCTTCAATCTTTCCCGGATCATCTTGAATTTATCCTAAGCCTTCTGGATGATCTCCAGTTTCTTGAGCTTTCGCTCACCTACGTCGTCCCAACATATGGGTGACCTGCACTTCCTCCTGTACAGCGCCTCGTAAGGCGCCATCTGAATGCTCGTCTGATAGCTGTTGTTATAGGTGAACTCTACTAGGCGTAGATTTTGATCCCAAGAGTTTGCAAGTCCAAGACACATACCCTCAGCATGTCCTCAAGGATATATTTGGATAGTCCTTTCCGACTGCCCATCCGTCGGTGGGTGGAATGTTGTATTGAAGGCAAGACGGGTGCCCAATGTTGCATGTAGGCTCTCCCTGAACCTCGTGATCTACACTGGTACTCCGTGCAATCGAACTATCTCCTTAATATACAGCCACGCCAACTGGTCCAATGTGGTACCAGTCCTCAATGGTATAAAATGTGTCCACTTGGTCAGTCGGTCCACTATCACTCAAACTGACTCATGCTCCTTCAGGGTATGAGGTAGCCCTGTCATGAAGTACATATTAATATGCTCCCATTTCCACTCGAGAATGGGTAACGGCTGCAGCTTCCCAACTGGTTGCTGATACTCTATCTTCACCTGTTGACAGGTAAGGCATTGCGACACAAATTCTATGATCTCCAATTTCATTTCATTCCACTAGAAGTAGTCTTTCAATCCTAAGTACATCTTGGTACCCCTAAGATGTATCGCATAGCTCAAGTAGTGTGCTTCCTCCAGTATGTCTCTCTTCAAATCTAGAACATTGGGTACACATACCCGATCTCCATATCTGAGTATATCATCCTCATGGACCCGAAACTGTGTTGGTACACCCTGCTCGATCTTGCCCAAGATCTTCTTTAGTTTCGGATCCTGTAACTGGGTCTCCTGGATCTTCTCCCACAAGGTAGGCTATATACATAGGTTGGCCAAACTAAGCTTTGTATCTGGCAATATGACATCCTGCTCCAAACTCCTCATCTCCTCTAGCAAGGGCCTCTGCATTGTCAGGAGTGCGACGGCTCCATAGTTGACCTTCCTTCTCAAAACATCTGCCCCCATGTTAGCCTTACCCGGTTAGTAGTGAATACTAAGGTCATAGTCTTTGATCAACTCTAACCATTGCTCCTTTTAGGTGAAGATGTATTTTAGACTCTTATAGTCTGTGTACACTTCACATGGCACTCCTTAGAGGAAATGTCTCCAAATCTTCAGGGAAAACACAACCACTGCAAGCTCCAGATCGTGCGTGGAGTAGTTCTCCTCATAAGGCTTTAGCTGCTGTTAAGTGTAGGCGATGACTCGCCCGTTCTACATCAGGACACACCCCAAGCCTGTCTTATAGGCATCACTATAGATTACGTATTAACACCCACTATCTGGTAAGGCTACAATAGGTGCGGATACCAATCTATGTTTCATCTCCAGGAAACTCCTCTCACATGTGTCGACCCATACAAAAGGAGGAGCTCCCTTCCGAGTTAATCTTGTCAAGGGTGCTACCAATAGGGAGAAGCTCTCTACGAATCTCCTGTAGTATCCGGTTACTCCCAAGAAGCTCTGAATCTCCCTGATTGTGGTCGGTCTCCTCCAGTCAACTACCACCTCCACTTTCTTGGGGTCTACAGCCACTCTATCCTTACTGATAACGTGCCCCAACAAAGCCACGCTGTGAAGCCAAAACTCACACTTGGAGAACTTTGCATACAATTGATGATGTTGTCTAAAAGTCTCCAACACTATCTTCAAGTGTTTCATATGCTCTTTGCGACTGCGTGAGTAGATCAAAATGTCGTCAATAAAAACGACCACGAACTGGTCCAAATATCGTCGGAACACCTGGTTCATCAAGTCCATGAACACTGTCGGGGTGTTGGTGAGCCCAAACGGCATCACCAGAAACTCATAGTGCCCATAACGTATCTGAAAGGCACTCTTCGGGTTGTCCTCCCCTCGGATCCATATTTGATGGTACCTGGATCTCAAATCAATCTTAGCGAACAACTGCGCTCCTTGCAGCTAGTCCAGAAGATCATCAAGGATACTTGTTCTTAATTGTCACCTTATTAAGCTTCTGATAGTTGATGCATAATCTCAACAATTCGTCCTTCTTCTTGATGAATAGCACCGGGGCTTCCCAAGGCGACACTCTGGGGCGGATGAAACCTTCCCTAACAGCTTCTCCAACTGCTTCTTGAGTTCCTTCAGCTCTGCAGGTGCTATCCTATATGGGGCCTTAGATACCGGTGCAATACCAGGAACTAATTCTATAGAAAACTCTACCTCTCTCTCCGGAGGTAATCCTACTAGATCCTCACTTAAACATATCCAGAAACCCATCCACTACCGGGATATTTGCAACAGTGAAGCCCTTCCTCCCCTTAGCCTCGGAGATAGAGGCCAAAAACCCTATGCATCCACTATCGATCAACTTTTGGGCTTGAAGAGCAGATATCTTTCGGGCTAGGGCATAGCCTTTGCTGCCAACGAAAACAAACTCCTTGTAATCAGGGAAACGAACGTGTACCCTCTTCTGTCGGTAGTCCACCATTGTATAAGCTGAGGAGAGCCAATCCATGCTGGGGATGATGTCATAGTCTCGCATATCCATAAGATGTAGTTCCACGGTGAGCTCGTAACAATTGATCATCACCGAGCATCCAGACGCCAATCTACTTACTATCCTCGTCGCTCCCACTAGAGTGTCAACGTGTAGATCGTGCGGTAAATCAATAATATATAAGGAATTTTTCCATGCGATGTATGTAGACACAATGCGTCACCCCAGGATTAGTTAAAGCACAGGCATAATGAGAACAAATAGAAATAGTACCTGCTACCACATCATGCGAAGCCTGAGCGACTTCTTGGGTCAGGTTGTAAGCTCGCCCTTAGGCCACTGGTCGGCTGGAAGAAGAAGGCGGATATGCCAAGTGTGCCTTCCCCTTGCCGTCCCACGAGCCTCCACTCTGGCCCTGTCGCTAGGTGCCTCAGTACCGAGATTCTCCAGAGGATTGCGGTGGTTGGCCTGGTGCTCCCTGAGTCTCGCCATCTTTCGGTGACTCTAGCGGACTATTCGGGCATTGTGCCACAAAATGCTCTATGCTACCACATTGGAAGCATACATCAGATGTGTGCCAACACTGCTCCCGGGTGTGTGCTCCTCCACATTAAGGGCATAGGGTCGGACGGAGCCTCTGCCTAACGAACCCCTGCCTCCATATTTCAATAATGAGGTCAGGGCTACCATAGGGCTGGGATCGGTGCTTACTCCTAGAGCATCCAGAGTCGCCTCCCAATAATCGACTCTTCCCCGAGCTCGCCCTTTGCCCCATCAGCTCATGTATGCCCGGCTCCTCGAAGTCTCCACCAAGCTTAATTCATGGTCCTTGGCTATGTCCACCATCTCAGAAAAGGGCAATCTTAAGGATAATGTCACGACTCCCCAAATCATAAAAAAAAAATACAGATGATCGATATTGAATTAAATATTGCACACTCCCTTAAGAAGGAAACAATTTTGAACTTTGAAGAGAGAAATAGAGAACTAAGGAATCAAATTATCAAATGTGAACGGAATTGAGAATAAATGTTCATTGATTTTAAAAAGCTCAAGCTTCCTTTTTATAAAAGTTCTAGCCTTTGGATGATATATTAATAGTCCTATTTGTATTCAAATAGCCATGTATAATAGGGCAAAACTTGCTTATCATTATTCTTAATGTTTTGATCATGAGAAAAGGGAACTGGTGTTATTTTATTTTATTCTAAAACTAGTGAGTGATATAATATTATAATATATAAGTAACACATGGCCACATTCTATGACCTCATTCGTAGATACAACAAAGAGATGTATTAGACCACTTATAAATGTTCTTTGCTTTGACAGATAATTTAGTCATTACATTGGGATTCCAGTACCAGTTTTTATTTCTCTAAAACAATAGATATCTTATTTTCGTAGATAATAGATGACCTCCTTCAATACATGACCTCATTAGTGACATATGTACAACAAAAAAATGTATTAAAACGTATAGGTAAAGGAAAAGTGTATCTAACATTTTGGAGCACCGCCAGAAAGACAGGATTCGTGTTGCAAAGTTTATGGCAGTGCGCATATTTGTGTGCAATTCTGAGTTTCTAATGGATTGATGGAAAGTGGCTAGAATGAAAATGGAAATTAATAAGATGAGTGCTAAAATTCTTATGACAGAAAATGTAATTGTAGACAATTGAGCTTGAATATGTATATCTGCAGCCTACCAGATTTTGGCTTCAATCTGTCTGCAGCACCAAGTTAGCAGAAATGAAAAACTGCAGCACTAGAAACTCAATTCAATCAAGTAGGAACACAAATGCAAAGGATTTAACATGGTTCGATCCAATATAGATCCACATCCACGGGAAGGCACTCATAAACAATTCATTATCAACCAAGTACAAATACAAACTTGAATCTACAGAAAACACATCAAGATTACTCAATACTCTAACTTCGTATTGATCTATCTTCCCTGTTCTTCAACTGTGGATTAAGTTTCTCTTTCTCTGTTGGAGCTTTCAGCAACCAAGGGATTTCCTTGTCCTTCTCTCTATAACATCAGTGGCCCCTTTTATATGATCACCCACAAACCCTAAAGCAAGAGAGAGTTGGTGCCTAGGCATCAACTCAAGGGCTTAAGTGCTGATGTGGCTCAACCCATTTACTTGGCTTCTGGCTAATTTTGAGTCAGATTTCAACGGTAATTCTGGACATCAAGTTGTTTGAAAATGTTAAAGAGTGTACTTGGGTTCTCCTAATAAATAAAAAGTGTACAAAGGCTGAATCTAACTGGGGTTCATGGCGGTAGAAGAACCAGATCGGAAAAAGGAGGGGTTCTAGCTGTAAGATATCTAATGTGCCTATTTGTTTAGTAAATTCAATAGCCTTTTTCATTGCCTTGCGAAATGAAACTCTGTTTTTTAAATTGTAAAGCTGTATATTCTGCATGAATATTGGTTGTTCATAAGGTTTTTCAACTATTGTGATAGCAATCTTGAGTCCAACTTGCCCAAATATTCTTTTATTTTTAGATATTTTGTTATTTGGTTCTGGTACTTGAAAGGCAAGTAAGCCTCCTCTCCAAGTTACTTTTCACCTCTGCTGCTCTCACACTTTCTTTTTTCAGAGGTGCTCTCATGGAATATGAAAATACTCAATTCTCGTGATGACCAGAGAATTTATTTTAGATAATTTCTTTCTAATTCATGAGAACAATCACAACCAACTTTCCTGTGGAAAATTTATTGGAAGTAATAACAAATTCTTCCAAAACATTTTGTGTTTTCTATTCTTGTAAATGCATGTTTGTATCGTTATGGCTTGTACAGTTGTATTAATTTCAAAGAATCTTTGTCATATACGCTATTTTCATATTTTATTTTGTTGGTTAAAGAATTCTTTTATCAACAGTAATAATGTAGGACTGAAAGGCTTGATAGCACTCATAACAATATCTATTTGGTGTTTTTGATAAATAGGCAATATATGTCATGTTCTGATATAGGCATCTCTAGACATATGTAACTTTAAAAATAGGTATCAAGGATCACTATTTGAAATTAGCTTCAAAGAAAAAGAAAAGATATAAAATGTGTAGAGTTCAATCCTCTAGATCAGATAATATACTACTACTGAAAGCAGGAATTAGCATTTTTCATGATAATCTGTTTATTAATTTTCCAGAAGCAGAGCAAAATAATGTATTGCCTGAGGCCCTGATATTTGTGATTCTAGATGTATCATTGGTATCGAATATTGCTCTAAGAAACTTGACTGCCGAATTAATTTCCTTCTTGACACTAGTAATGGAGAGATTTAAGCAATCAATGTGTTGATAAGGTCTTCATTGAATTTATCATATAGAAAGCTCCACAGAGTTGGTTGCCCCTGTGAGATACTGTATTTCTGAATTTTAGACCAATGAGAAGAGACAAGTGGAAAAACAGATTTGAATGTCTTTCTTTACTCAGTAATAGTTCCATTGAATATATGTATGCTTGCAGCGGCGGTAAAGCCCTGATAGTTGATGGTTTTGTTTGCTCTGGAGACTGGAAAGGGTGAACCATTGAACTGGGCCAACAAATCAGCTTACTCCATTAAACAAACACAAATTATCTGGATTTTAGTTTACTTGATCTATAACAGCAGTAATCAATGATCGAACATGGATGCCTGTCCTGTCCGACAATCCATATCGGGTGTCAGGGAGACAACTGAGAAAACAGAAAATTTAAGCATAGAACTGTGATGCATTACTGATATGGTGTTTTTCTTTTGGCTAGTAGTCTACAGAAAACAGATATCCATGCATTTATTAATTGGAAAGAAGAAGCTAGTGTTCAAGGTTGACTTTAGAAGTCAATGTACTCACAAAATAATGTGTTATTAATTGTACCCACATGTTAAACTCATAAAAAGAGAGGCTGCTGAAGGGCAGACATTTTTCACAGGCTGAAGAAAATGCTTGCCACTTGGTTTAAGTTCGGCTGATAAAGTTAAAAATAAGCACAAGCAGAGGATTATTTTCCTAGTTGCTTTATATTTTGTTTCTCACCAGAAGTTATCTCAAAAAGTTCAAAGATAGACGTTTTAGTCCTATCCTTATCAAAACATAAGTTCTCTCTAAAGATATGTGAATAAGTCTCTGGTCTTTATTCAATGTATAGTCAATTAATAATCAATTGGTACACAGCCAATAATTAATTCATACTCAATTAGTAAACAAATTCGACTTTCAGTTTTCTATCTCCCTCCTTTTGTATGGACGCCAAAATCCTCTGACATGAAATGCTTTCAAGATCTTCCACATTACTAAAAAAATAAAGAAGGTGTGGATCTGTCAGAAAATCCATGGTGGATTGCGTCAAGAATATAACTTTTATTTCTTGAAGCATTGGTGCAGCATTAACCATAAACTTCAGAAATGAAATCTCTTCATCAGAACCATTGAAGTGAAGGATTGTCAGTGTGATCAAATTCTTGAATCTAATTTCCAAACCCGATTTCAGTAGATATTCCCAAAAATTGTCAGATCCAAATGACAGGCCAAGATGAACCTCTGGAATACCGCACTAATGGAACACCACACCACATCAGGAATAAAAGAGAAGGTTAATTGAGTTATGGGATAAAAATCTTATGGGTTAATATTCTAAAGAGGTCAGAAATTTACCTTTATTTGAAGTGTATGTAAACGATGGGCCTTTTGAATGAAGGAAAATGCTATGTATTCACACATCAAATTCCCAAACCTTACTTCCAAAGATAGTTTCTCCAAGTGATTGAATGCCACAGGTAGCGTAACCTTTGTCTGCCGATACTCCAACTCCTAGTGATCAAAAGGAAACATGATTAGTAAACTCCAATATTCACTTAATTAACCGATGCAGGGCTATATATATATATATATATAGAAAGAGAGAGAGATCGTATTACCTTTAAAGATAGCCGCTGCTTTTTGCGAAAACAACAATAGTGGCTCACAGAGTCCCAGAAATACAAATCAGTGCCTATGTAGATAGATGCATCAATCAGTTGTGGGCATGCTAAATGTAAGTGAGAATAACGTCGTCCAATCTTTAAGCTTTGAAGACTTGTTGATACAATTTGGATTTCTTGATAATCAGTATCATGTATCATGACGTCTAATTTCTTTAACTGGTGGCATTCTGAAACCAAATTGGTTATCGAATCTGGGGGAAGTGTCGGCAAACTGAGTTTAACAGTCTCCAACTTCATATCTCTTAGTGAAGGTAGAACAAGGTCCTTGTAGCCAGATATCTCCAAATGCACCAAATTCTTGCAAAAAAAGATGGTGAGAAGGTCATGAACATCATGGTAAAATATGTTGATGAGGGTTGCGTTAATGAGACTTTGGTTCTCCAACTGGAAGCGTTCATAGGACCCCACAATATTTAACTGCCGCACTTTTGTGTTTCTTATATCGATTTCTGTGATCCATGGCAAATCAATGAATGCTAACTCTTCTAACTGGGTGCAACTTGAGAGTAAATTTTTCAGTTCACTGTCAGTGATTTTTACCATCTCGAGATGAAGGTTTTTCAGCATGTTGAAACCTTTGAAGTCTTGCGGCGGAGTGAGCTTGCACTTGACCAGCTTCAGGTGCACCAGTTCATGGCATGAGAAGAGAAGTTGAGGGACCTTGTATTTCCTCGCATAACATACCTCAAGATGGAGCTCTTTGATCTTGTTGTACCTCATTGAGAAAAAGAGCCATCTGTTGATTTTCATCTTATTTTCAATGCATGTTGAGAGATGGAATTGAAGAATTGGGCCTTCGCGTGATGACAGAACTCTCTCAACAAATTCAATAAACATGGACTCATAATTATCAAAACGCATGAAGTTCTTATCATCGAGAACTAATTTGGGAGTTGAATTCCATGCATGAATCCAGTTTTTTGATACAGTGCTGGCCTTAAAAGCATCCCTCATTGATAGCTTCATCAGGATGCGTTCCGTCAACTCAGTTGCCAGATTCCCGAACACATCTGAAGATGAAGTGAAGATCTGGATGATAGATTCAGCTAAAATTAAACTATTGAAACTTAATTGATTGAAGGAACAGCAGAACATAAGAGAAAGAGATCAAGAAGGCGAGAAGAAGATGAAATATAATATACATAAAACAAATCACTTAATTTCAGATACTATATAGACAAATAGTTCATGGAATGTACTTCTAGTTCAATTTGAACTCGAACTCTAATTAACAATAATCCGGCTGCTGGATAATTGAAAAAACATGATATGAATTCATAATTATTGCTTTGCAAGATCCATCATAAGAATAACAAGAATAAACTGGAAGAACAAAATAATTGGATTGCTTTAAAAAAAAAACAAAATCATTGATTTGATGAATCATGTGTTGGATTAATAAGAATATGATTATCAAGAGATTATTGAAACAGATATCAATTTTTTTCTTCTTTTCCTTTTTTTTTTTTTTGATAATAGTGGAAACAGATATCAAATCAATTATATGTATTGCTGCTGAATAAATTGAACAAAGTGTCATTGAAAACACAAAACCCTTAAATTATGAAGTCAGAAGTGATTTGAGATGACCTCCCTTATCTCTCTAGTAGTGAAGATTCAATCCTCAACCTCACAGGGGCTTTCAATTTGATTTCACTAATAAATAATAATAATAATTCAAGCGGGTTTTGATTAGGAATTTCAACCACAGCTCACACTTCCAGAAGTGTGCCCTCACCCGTGAATTGATTCCGAGACCTCTTGGTAGATGGAATTCTTACGGGACAGAGATACTAATAGACCACTTGGTTTTGATCAAGAATTTCCATTTAAATAAGACAAAACCATGAGATTCGGTATTAATAATTCCAGATTGAAACCACGTCAAAGTTTCAATCACGAAATATAAATCGATGAACAAACTGTTAAAAATATTCAGATTAAACTCAGTTCTAAGATTCATCAAACACAAAACCAAAACAAAGTCTAACAATTACAAAGATGAAAAACATGAGTTAAAGTGATTAACCTTATCGGTGGGATCATCCCTCTTGTGTTTGTTCCTGTCTCTCTGTGTCTCCAGGTTGATGATAAGATAACCACGGCCCATTGACATCTCCATCAATGTCTTTCTCAATCTCCTTCGCTGCTCATCAGTTCCATCCACCAATGCTGACATCTTGCGTCTTCTGAGATATTCATCCAAGAAAACAATCGATTCAAGTACGTACCCCTCTCTCTCTCTCTCTCTCTCTCTCTCTCTCTCTGTTTACAACAGTGAGATACCCTCAAACTGGTTTATATAAGAATTTGGTTTTGATTGGATTGGAAACATGAAGTAAGTTCGTTTAGTTTGGAAACTAGAGTTATTTTTGGATAAGAATAAACTAGGTATAAATTGATTTTTTTTTCAGTTGGATAAATCATGTTTTATAAATAAGATAATAAAATTTACATATGTGGAGCCCTTAGTTGATCCCGGTCCCCGGACTCACCCAAACCATTACCATTTCCTAGCTGGTGCTTTCCATATTTTAGATTATGCCTTCAAAGTCATCTACCGGTGGTGTGTCCAACTCATCATAGATGAAAGTCAAGCTCCATTTTGTATTGTCTCTACTGCCATCAGTGATACCTCGACCACATTAAGGAAAACATTAGAAATTCAATATCCTGGATGATTATTCGAAAAAAAAAACGTGATAAAAGATCTATATAAATTGATTTATATATTCTAAAAATGAGATTTATATATATTAAAAAATTTATAAGAAAATTTAAAAAAATTTAAAAACTTAAAATATCTTTAAAAAATTAAAAAAATCCAAAAAACACCAAAAATGAGAAAATGAGAAAAACCCCAAACTTTAAAAAAAAGTCCAAAAATAAATTTGAAAATTAAATATTTAAAAAAATCCAAAAAATCCAAAAAATTAAAAATCCCAAAAATTCCTAAAAATTTCCATAAATTTTCCAAAAAAAAACTCAGAATTTCATAAGATTCTTTTTCTTTATAAATATTTACTGGCAGGCCAAACTGGCCCACCAGGTCACTATTCGGGCCATACTTGGTAGTTGGTATGGCCCACACTAGTTGTGTCATGCCGGCTCGCAGGCCACGTGAGACCAGCCCAACACGGCAATATTGGGTCATGCCAGCTTAGAAGTGGCACACCCCAATTGACACCTCTAACCATACTTCAAGAGCAAATAAAAATATGAAATTTTCATATATGAGTAAAAGCTAAAGATTATATATAAATTTGAATTCAAAATGTTTTTTTTTTAGATTCTAGATAATCAATCTCCATCATTAATATAATATTGGGTGATATCTTGAATTAGCCAATTTAATTTAGAGTTTTGTGTAGGTGTAACTTGAAAAATATCAAAATCATGTATATATCCTTGTAAAAACCATAATTAGATGCATACCCCTAGGTTTCTAGTTTTATTGCATATATACCCTTGGGATTAACATTAGGTGTTTAACCCAAAGGGGTTGTTTGGTTGTGGGTAATATTTTCATATTCCCGGAAATGCGGCGATAATGTGAAAACGCTACCGCGTTTGGCAAAGGTGGTAGTGGGAATAAGTTGGTAATCCACATTAGCAACTTACTCCACATTACCACCAATGTGGTAATTTGGAATACTACCAAAAGAGGTGTCTATCCACATTACCAAGTTGATGGTAATGTGTATCCCCATTTTGCCCTCTACCCTATTATTATTATTATTATTATTATTATTATTATTATTATTATTATTATTATTATTATTGTAAAACCTACCCCGGAATAAATATATATTTTCCCAAAATCTTAAACTGATAATTTGAAGGGGTAAACAAGTGAATTTTGAGATTTTAAAACACGTCCCACAGACCAGGATATGCGCATCGGAATAAGCTTTCCGAATTGGGGTTAAACGCGTGATTCCGACGCCTGTAACCAAAATTATGGCTAAAACATTGAACCGCTTATAATTAACAAATTATAAGGACCTTTGAGCAAAATAACCCGGTGAGGGGTTTAACTACATGAATTACAGAATTAAACCCTAATTGATAGAGCTTAACCAAAAAGGGCACCAATTATGTCGGGTCACTATTTAGATCCGGTTTTCCAAGATCTGTTTGGGAAAATAAACACCAACCCGTGAGATTACAGTAATCTTATGATGACTTTAGAATAATGAATAAAATAATGATTAATTGAAATCAACTTCAATTGAAATCAAGTTTTATCCTTCTCCCTTACGAGCTTCAGCCGACCCTTGATCTCTCCCACTCCCCTCACCGGCGAACCTAACCGGCGGATCTACTCGCGCTCGACCACCCCTGCCCTGAGCTACCCGCGCCCTGCGACCGGCCCTCCGGCCAGATCCGCCTCCCCCACACCTACGCGTGCCGCAGCTCCGTGCGCGCCCAGCCACGTCTACGAGCGACTCCGCCATCCGGATCTACTCGCGCTTGGCGCCCTAGTGTAGCCCCCAACCCCGCGCCTGACCGCCTTGACGCCGCCCTGCGTCCCCTGCTCCGCTCCGCGCGCGGTTGTCCCTCCTTCAGCCTTCGACGCTTGCACCGGCCAGATCCGACGAGTCCCAACTCTGGCCAACCTTCCCTGCGGCCCTGTCCCCAAGGCGGATCTACGCGCGCCTGCAAAGGCGCCTCTGCCTGTAGCTGTCTTGCGCGCGTCTGCGTGCTCATCTCTGCCCAACTCCGGCGCCGCCAGCGCCTGTTCACAGCCAGCCGCACCCCGTCGGCGTTCCCTCTACCCCGATTCGGCAGCCCCACGAGTTCGCCGTTAGCTTGCGGCATCATCCCTTCTTCATCGTGCAAATGTGAGCCCTGGCGATTAACCCTACCCTAAGCAATTAATAGTTTGCATGAACCGAATTAGGGCTAATTGGGTGAATTGATTGGAAATTGTGGGTTGTGAAAGGGTTAGGGAGATGAATGATATACATGTGTTAATGTTTGCATGTTTAAATTATATATCATAAAGAATGTTTGTATAATTTTCGGGGCCTTAGAAATGAAGAAGATGTTGCCCAAATTTTTTTGAAAATACATGCTTTATTCTCCATGAGTGATATAGCAATTGACTTTAGCATGTTAGACTCTTCAATTATGCTAAGTATAAAGGTGGTTACATTTCACATTAGTCATCCAATTTGAAGACATGGAATTCATGCTTAGTAAAATGATGCCTCAGAGAGGGGTCTTAAGCACATTAGAGAACTCTTGAGGGGTTCGATTCCATTCCTTGTGCTAGTAAAGATAAATATTTTGTATTCTCTTGATTGGTCGTTTATAGACCCTTGTTAAGCGTATAAGTTACTTAGAAAAGAATACGACTTTTGTATTCATATATATAGATATGAAGTATTATGAAACTGAGAGTCTCAATCCATCTACTAGATCACGATTCGGACACGTGAGACGCGACGAGGATCAGAGATTTGTTCTTTAGCCAGGTAGGCTTTCGCACGGGGGTTGTGAATATTTCTTCCTCCTACCTCGTTTATGATTCTTGAGCTTTTATTCCTTGTGATGCCTTTTATATATATTTGAGTTGAGTTTACTCCTTAAATATATATTGGCTTCCTATTTCGAGGAGATCACTATCTTCCATATTTCCTTATACATGTTTGAGTTGAGTTTACTCCTTAAACATGTGTTGGCTTTTGATCTCGAGGAGATCATTGTTTTTCTTATATATTCGAGATATTGTGCCTTGGATATATACATGAATACATGTTGTTAGATATTCAGTACTGGAAGTCTCTTCTTGACAGGCGTGATACATCGGACGAAGGCTCAATCAAAGAGTAAGATATTTTGACCATGTATACATGTAGGCTATAGCGTTATTCGGCATAGGCCGAAGACGATGCCAAGGGCGTCGTATGATATCGAGGATATCGTAGTATCATATACGCCAAGATGCAGTACATCTGTGATTTATTCACATCCCATAGACATGTTGCTTGCTTGTGATTTTGCTTCACTTGCTTTTGCTCTTGATTTACTTTCTATTCCTTGCTTATGGCTTCTCACCATTTTTTATTGCTTATTTGGTGGTCCTATTGGGCCTATTCTTTAGGCTCATGCAGTTGATTGATATTTTTCTCAGGTGACGACGAGGAGTAGGATCGGGCCTAGACGGGGACATACCGAGCAACCACCTCAGGCTTGTTGTTCCTATCTTGAGGTCTGCGTACCTCTTTTTATCTTGAGTGTGTGAAACTTGTATTGTCTTGATGTTGTATTGATTACTAGGGGTGACTTGACTAGATCCTTGTATTGGGTTGCGTAAACTCGGGTATTATATTCGTATTGTATTTGTACGGAGTTGTATAAACTCCTCTTTTTTATTATATATTCCGTTGTTGTTATCTCTAGGTAATATTGTACAGGAACTCTGACACCTTGCGCCCGGATGGGGACCCGTCCCTATTTGGGTGCTTGGCTCTGACATGCCCTGCCTCTGCCCTGGGCTTGACAATTATTATTATTATTTGGGTGCGCTTGTCATCTGCAGGGCCCTGCCCGTTCGGCTTAATTATAATTATATTAATATTACACACACAATTATTATTATTATTATTATTATTATTATTATTATTATTATTATTATTATTACTGCTATTATTATTATTATTATTATTATTATTATTATTATTATTATTATTAAGGATAATGAACTATTAGTCCTTGTAATAGTGTCAAAATCCCATATAGTCCATGGGGTGGGTGTTAGGGGGGGTGTAGTGTATAGTGTGTTGGGTAGGGACCCCAACACTATTACAAGGACTAATAAATAATTGTCTCTTATTATTATTATTAATTATTAATTATTATTTATTTATTGTATTTATTGTTATTATTATTATTATTATTATTATTATTATTATTATTATTATTATTATTATAGATGCAAAGGTATTTCGGGAAAATATGCCATAATTAATTTTTGGTATTAAAATTTAAATAGTTTTAATTAAAACTTTATTTTAATTTTAATTTAAATTTGCTCAAAATTTTATATATAAGGGTATTTTGGAAAATTTGAAACATTACTAAGTTGATTACGATAACCAACCAAACATGAACCAAACATGATTATCACATATTACAACAACATTCCCAGACATATAGCATTCCCGACTCCATTCTCAGGCATATCACAATACCGTGGTCATATATCATATCTCGAACCAAACAACCCCTAAGTTCACAAAAAGCAGTTGTGCGAAAAGTCTATTATATCCCTTTCAAGTGCAGTTGATTATAAATTTGCAAATACCAAATAAATATTAATATCAAAAGACAAAAGAAAAAAAAAAGATATAAAAGGTATTTCATTGCCCCATGGTTTAAATTTAATTATAGTTAAAGTCTTTGGGTTAACAATAGTTAATATATAGATCTTAACAGCAGAAGTATGTATGCAATTAATTAATAGGGAATTTTGAGAGATATACATGCAATTTTTCCACTGTAAATTCACAAATATCTGAAAAATATTGATTTTGAAAGAAAAAATAAAGAAAGAAATGGTATAAAAGGTATTTCTTTTTCACATGATTTAAATTTAACTATAGTTAAGACCTCTAGTTAACATCAAAGTAGGGGTATATATTCAATTAAATAGAAAACTTAGGTATATGGTTGCATAAAACACATATAGTGCTCAACACAGCCCAGCACGTGCAAGAACCATAAGTTAGGTCATACTTATGTCTGCCCGATGGACTTTTCATGCTATGCCAGCATGGCCCATGAGTCATATCTCCCTGGTCTAACACGTACCCTGGGGGTGTCTTGTGTTGAACACGGTCCGTAATCAAGCACTACCTTGGAGGACTGAAGACACTACAATATCCACATCGTCACCCGTCAACTCTTTGAACCTCGTGACTTCATACAAGTGTGTGGAAATTAACTATTCAATAATTATCATAAAATAAGGATGAGTTGGTATTACATTATGTTATAGGGTAAAAATAACGATAGACACGTGGTATGGTGTATAGTGTTGAGATAACTGGCCTATCAACTGTCTAGTCATCCGACAGTGAAGGATGAATTCCCATATATTGCATCTCTTCACCCTTTCAAGGGTTAGACCAGATGATCAGTAAAGCCCATTAGATCTTTTTTTTTTTTTTTTGGTTTTTTTTCAAGATTCGAGGAAAAGGTGCGAAGAAGCTAATCACCCCTCTCTCACATAATGCAAGTCATCATATCTGAGCTTGGAGAAATATATATACTCCTTATTCATATTAGTCATGGTCGGACTCACAAATTTGAATCATAAAAGCCTTGAAGACTACCGTGCTTTAGAGTCAGTCACATTAGAGGGATCAAGTCCTAGAGGCGTCAACCAAAAAACGTCAACACTTAGCCATTCTAGAAGATAAGTGAAATCAACTTGAACCACAAAACATTTATTCATTCATTTGAACAAGAAAGAATGACACAAGTAAGTGAAAAATGTTATTTCTTTATTAATGGATTTGTTGAAAGAATACGTGTACAAAAAGAAAGATGTATAAAGTCTATTATTGAGGAGTTGCCGAAGGCACCTCAACCTCGGTTGGAGCTAACACCTTAGGTTCAACTATAACTTCGGCTCGATCGGGGTCGTCCTCGGGAGTTAAAGGGAGATATTGGAGAGCACCCTCAAAATCCAGAGAGGCTAAATCCAACTTTGGATGTCCGAGGATGATATCCACAAAAATTTTGAAACCCTCCTCAGCTCCTTTGGCAGCATGGTTGACAACTTCTGCTTGGTAAAAGCTTTTAGTTCCTCCAAGAATTCATGTGAGTCCTTGAATTTCTCCATGGCTTCCTTACTGAATGCCTGAAGCTCTTCATAGTACTCATCGATCTCCTTGAACTAGGCCACGGCTTTCTCCACAACCTCGTCAACAACCCGAAGGGTTGCGACCTCCAGTTCCCTCTCCAGGTGGTAGGTATACGCCATCAAAAGTCTTAGAGGGTCACGACCACTCTTTATTTTATTGAGAGCTTGGACAGGTAGCGATGTAGGAGATAAACATGGTCTGGATGAGATGAGTCAGTGAACCCAGTGTTGGAATATTTATTAGGAAAAATCCCAAAAAAGATATAGCCAAGATTAAAAATACTTATCTCTGAGAACTGAGATGAGAGGCACGTCTAAAGACGTTGTCTTTAGAGAAGATTTAAGCCCTCTCACATATAGGGCTTTGCTAGCGCTCTTCTCCCAAGATTCAACCCTTTTCTTTCTCAGACCCCTTCCTTTGGTGTGCACTGGTCGGAGTGTCGAATTTGCTTGCTATTTTTAGTACTGCTCAAAGAAAGCCAGAGGAAAATCGAGAAGGGAAAAAGAGAAAAGCTTCTTTGTGTGTTTGTATTTGTATATTTTGGGAAAGGTGGATCCCTTTATATTTATAGCTGCTTCATCTCAAGGATATCTATCATAATCTTATTCAAACTCAAACTAAGTTTGAATATGATTGCTACTAAGTTTGGATAGGATTAGTTCTAAGTTTGAATAGGATTATTAGTCAAAAGATAAAATCAAATCCATAAAATCTTATTTAAAATTTAAAATAAAATTAAAGGAAACTTATCCATAATTTCCAACACCCAGGTGATTGAGACATGTAGACAGTTTTTTGTGAGATTGCCATGTAAGAAGGCGTTGTGGACGACCAACCGTAGGAGATAGCAAGTGCAAGAATGGCCTGGATTGTCGTATGTTTGACAATCGGGCTGAAAGTCTCATCGTAGTCCACTCCTGGTTATTGGTGAAATCCCTTGGCAACCAACCGAACCTTATACCGCTCGAGTGACCCATATGCCTGCCTCTTAATCTTGAACACCCACTTACAGTCGACTACATTCATAGAAGGGAACGCTGGGACAAAAGGCCAAGTGTCATTTTGTAAAAGTGAATTAAACTCGTCATTCATGGCCCGACGCTACTGTGGATCCTTACTAGCAATGGTGAAACATGTTGGTTCAATGGGAGAGATAGTGCTAGTGGTACACAATGTAGCAGAGGGCAAAAAAGGAACCTTGGGTTTGGGATTTTGACGTAAGTGCATCTGATGAGTCCAAGGGGGTGGAAAGGGGTGGATTGTGTCAGAAGAAGGGACAAGGGAGAGGAGACACTCTCGAGCTGTTCGTCAGAGAGATTATCGACAAGAGAGGGAGGTGGAGAAGATGAAGCAGCCAAGAGAGAAAGGTTCGACTCAGGCTGGATGGGTGTTGTTGAAACAATGTCGACGGTGGTGGTCCAACAAAAAAAGGTGATGTATAAGAGGTATAAGGAGAGGACGGGGAGAGAGTTGGGGTTCTGAAAAAGGAAAATGTAGCTCATCAAACCGAATGTGCCTATCAATATAAATTTTGTTGGTGGCAAGGTCGAGACACTGATTTCAATTATGATTAGGGCTATAACCAAGGAAGACACATGGTGATGACCGATACTCCATTTTGTGAGAATTATAGGGACAAAGATACGGAAAATAGAGACATTCGAACACCTTGAGGATGAGATAATTCGGGGGCCTCTTAAACATGCACTAAAAGGGAGAGACGCCGTGAGAGACCCGAGAAGGCATATGATTGATAAGGTCGACTGCTGCCTCAAAGACAAAATGCCAAAACTTTATAGGAGAGGATGAATGAGCGAGGAGCGTGAGTCCCATTTCAATAATGTGACGGTGACGTCGCTCAACTAGTCAATTTTGTTCATGGGTGTGGGGACAAGATATCCGATGACTAATGCCCATTTTGGCAAACCAAAAAAGGGTGTTAATTTGTGAAATTCCCAGCCCCAATCAGTTTGGATGGATTTTAGTTTTATGTTAAACTAGCGTTCAACCATAGCAAGGAAGCCGAGAAAAACGGTAAAAATATCCTACTTTTGAGAGAGAGGATAAAACCATATATATATATATATATATATATATATATATATATATATATATATATATATATATATATTGAAAAACTATCAACAAAAATCACCAAGTAGTGATGACCATCAGATGACATAGTAGGGGAAGGACTCCAAACATCACTGAAGATTAAATCCAATGGAGATGAACTAGAATAAGGAGTAACAAAAAGAGATAACTTAGATAACTTACAAAGTTGACAGGGAGTACAAATAGATTGTTTTGGTGAAGAATGATAAGGAAGAGAATTCTTCTTTATTATAGCCCTAACAATTCAATTTTGTGGGTGTCCCAAATGGTGGTGCTATGTGTCAAGTGAGGTCCGTTCACAAGATGAACTATGAAAGAATTAGGAAGTGGAGTATGGAGGATGTAGAGGCCATGTTTACTGGTTCCATGAAGCAAGGTTTGGCGAGTAGCCAGATACTTCACATAAAAAAATACAAATGAAACTCAAAGAAGACATTGTTATTATGTGTGAATTGTTGGACTGACAATAAGGATTTGGAAATGGAAAGGACATGGAGAATGTTGTTAAGGTGAAATGCAGTGTTCAGTACACTGGTATGGTTGAGCATTGTCGATGCTGTCTATTTCCGACGTGACATGGTTTGTTGCCCCGATTTCAGCGAACCATGTCTGGGAGGATGACAGAGTGGACGGGTAGGACACGTGGTGAGCTGCGGAGGCTCCACGTTTGTCACGCCCCGAACCAAATTCCCGGGATCTCGGGCACGCGCACAGACCGGCCGTACCCAAGATGAGACAAGCTCAACTCAAATACAAGGCCTAAATATGAATCAGCAGATAACAACCATAACATAAAATAAACTCAAGTCCAAATGAACAAAGAGTTAAAAGGGTCCATAGGCCCTATAGAAAACCAGGTCCCTATACGGGTCCTATAAAATAACATCTCTCAAAATAAAAAGGCAACTCAAGGAGACTCCCAGACCTCAATGCCTCCTAACACGGTCTCCTCAGCAACTGCTCCCTAAACTTCGGGATCTGTAAAAGACAAAAAGAACAAATGCTTGAGCTTTCGAATGGAAAGCCCAGTAAGTACCCATGCGGGGTCATCAAGATATATCATACCAACAAGTCAAGTATGGGACCACGTCCCTAAGGAAAACAACTCTAGGGGTCTACCACAACTAAAGACAATGGTGCGACCCCTGACAACAGAAACCCTCAGGCTCTGTGTTGAGTCTCGAAAGAGAAGCTCAAGGATCACTCCCGGTCAGTATATCCAGCTACTCGCTGTAAACACGACCCTCTGGTCGTTCGACCCTCCGGTCGCAAGTCGGTAGTACCACCTCTCACACGTGTTAACACGGCCAGTGTATCATTCCCACTAACGGGTAAGACCACTAGAGAATCGCCTCTCTGGCACGGCAAGCAGAAATGCCAGGGGGTCCTGTCCCTGAACATTTCTCTATCGGAGCCCCCACGCTCCACTGAGTCCGGGCAGTAGACCACAACAAAACAGGGATGCCAACATCCCAAAACAACATACATGCTCAACATGAATCTAAAATAGATAAGGATGCATGTATGACATCAATGAAGCATAAACCAACAAAGTATAATCAAGTCCAAAGAAATCTCCGAAGAGTAGGTACTAGGCAAGTGTACTTACATCTTTCTGGAACTAGAAACCCTCTTAGTCTCCTCCTGTAGTGTCTCTAAGTCCTCCCGAGAATATCTGATGATAAAGTTACTATTAGAGCCAATGTTCTAATAATACCCTAGGTTTCTAGATGCTCATGCATCACTCTCACTTCTGATGGGCCTTGGCCCACTAAACGGGTCCTATAGACCATCTACCTGGTTACCGGCCCTTTTCCCATTCCCATGTCCTTTTGTTGTCACTTAACCTTTACTTGGTCAAACCTGGTTAACTTTACTTTTATTTATTGTATCTGAACCCTAATTATTCATCTTTAGTTATCTTAGCCAAATTGGGCCCATCTCTTAAGCCCACTAAATTATTTGGCTTAACCTTGCCCCTTTTAATTTAGAGAGGGCATCTCTACCACATGGTTAGCCATGTCCCTAAGGTTTAAGGCCCTACCATATTACTTAGGTGGTCTAGGGTTCAACTCCCTCCCCCTACAACCATTTTCCTTCACTTTATTTTAATTTATTAGGTTATCTACATCGCTAGACCTAAATTACTTTAATCCTTTCAGTTGACTAACTAGTCAATTAACCTGACCCTAAGGTCTAGGTCCAACCCATTTAATTAATCAAATTAATTGATTTAGTGATCTACTTTTGGGTCTAGAATGATTAGCTAGTTGAACAAGTCTAATCATCTCTATCAACTTACTTAACCAAATTAGTCGATTTAATCCGACTTAGACCCAAAACCATGTAAGTTGGACGAACCCAAACCAATGAATCCAATTTAGCTCACTAGGTTGACCTAGTTCATCTCGAACCCAAACTTGATTTACCCTAATCAAGTTTTAATTATATGATTTAATTAATTAAATAACTAATTACTTATTATTATTATTTTTACCTTAGTCTCCCACCTAGGTTTTCTGATTAAGCCCAACACTTGGGCCCAACCCAACAGATGAGTCCAATTGATTAAACTAAATCAAACTTCAAACCTAACTAGATTAATCGATTTATTTTGTCACACTTTATAAAGTCACATATAGTTTTATTAACTAATTAATCAGTGATTAATTATTTATTTATTTATTTTTATTTTATTTTATTTTATTTTTTTCTTCCTCTCCCTCTCGCGACCGAGCCCTACCAGAGAAGCTCTCCGGAAAAGCTCGCTTTCCGCCTGGACATTTTCGGCGCCTGGCAACTGCGCACCAAGCTCCGTCTCGGCCACACCAGTCGACTTCGCGCACCGACAGCCTCTGATTTCTCTCCCCGTCACGCACCACTCTCGGACAGCCTCTGATTTCTCTCCCCGTCACGCACCACTCTCGGTTTCGTTTCACCACTCCGGCGAGCTCGAAACCCTAGCCTAGATGCTTTAAACCCAAAATTGAAGCCTGGAAAGGGTTCCTACCTTTATTCCGGTCCCTCTGGTGGCGCTAGTAGTGGAAATGGTTCACCAGAAGCAGCTTTCGCCTTCTCCGATTATGCTCGTCGGAGAGAGTCCCTCTTCCCCGATTTCCTTCTCCGATCTGTGCCTCTGTACGTCGAGGAGGCCTCCCTATTTATAGGCAGAGGAAGACGAGACGCCCGCGAGCTCCACAGAACGGTTGGCCGAATACGGCCGATCTTCACGCTCGTAACGGACGGGGGAGGAGGCGGAGCGTGCGGCGGCGTTCGCAAGCGTTTCAAAGAAGGCGGCGGTGCCTCGTGATCGGCACCCCACTGATGGTCAGTGGAGATTACAAGTTAACAACCCACGGCTCTGATTAATCCTCACATCCTGGGATCGGTCAGCCACCAGATCAATGGCCTAGATTTATCACAGCTTCAACGGCCAGATCTTTCCTTGTTGCATCGTATCGATCACAAGCTATATAAACGGTCGACCGCGCGCCACGTGGTTCAGTGGATTTTCTCCACTCCTCCTCAAGATCAGTACCACCCAGATAGGTGATCCTCCACTCGCCACGTGGTCGCCTTGATCACCATCGCTACCTTATCGCGATCGTCTCCTGTCAAATCTGCGCTCATCAGCGCGCCACGTGTGCTCATCGCTGCTCTCCATCTCTTCATCACGATCAGCTCTATCTGAGATGGTGAGATCTCAGCCGTCCATTCCTCTGTATTGGAGTTTTTATCAGCACTATTACTCCGCAGTCCGTCATCTTATTATTTTTTTTACAATTGAGTCCTTCCTCTGTGAGAGGGACAAACTTCTGTTAAGTCCCTCACTTTTTAACTAATTACCAGATGGTCCATTTAAATTAAATTAATTCCTCCTTAATCACTTAATCAAACACCTCTAATAGCCAAGGGACTAAAATAATTTAAATAAAATTATTTAAAGGGAATATTAAAATATTTTACTTCAAAAATTCATGGATTTTACAACGTTGGTAGCAGTTGACCGCGGTGTGACCCCAAGTACCGTAGACCTGACACTGAACAGAATTCCCACCATTAATTTGTAAGTTTCCACCATTAGTCTGACAACCACGAGCACGGCTAGGGTTGTACTGATAGTAGCTGTGGCCAAAAGGAGAAGGGCCCTGCTGAAGGGGACCAGACGCAACGGTACCAAGTGGGAGTCTGAGGAGAGAAATTCCTTGAAAAGGACCCGAAAAGCTAGTTGAAGGGTCGAAGCCACCAGAGGATAGGCTGGAGATTTGGCCGAGGGAAGTAGGGCCTCTGCCAAGGCCGGCGGACGACTTGGAATACGACCCGCTAAAGGGTTGCATCGCAGAGAGGTAAGAAGCTAGCGGAGCAAGGTGAATCTCATTGATAAACTCGTGGTAGCGAATGAGAGCTTGAAGATCAGAGATTAAGGAAACAGGCTCAGGACTAGCATTCAGGGTGGTAGTGAGATCTTTGAATTCAGAGCGGAGACCTTTAAAGATATAGAGGTTCAGGTCCTCCAATGAAAGAGGATGTTCGGCAGCTACTAAAGAATCGGAGATGTTCATAGCTTTGTTGAGATAGGCGGTGACAGAGAGATCGCCTTGTTCAAGTTTATGGAGATCTTTGTAGAGTTGGAGGATACAATTGTTAGAAGGAGAGGCATAGGCATTTGCTAGGGTTGCTCAGATGTAGGTAGAGGTTTTGAGACCAACGTTGGTAGTGAAAACATCTTTGGATAGAGAGGAAAGGAGAATGGTCACAATATGTTTATCAATTTGTTTCCATCAGACAAAGACATGATTCAATTGTGGGGTAGAGTTGTTGGGAGAGGGAAGATAATCCAGCTGTGGAGGGATAGATCCATCAATGAATCCCTTCATGTTATGACTGTCTAGGAATGGTGTGATTTAGGTGTGCCAATAAAGATAATTGTAGGACTTAAGTTTAATGTTTAGGTAGTGATGAGAGTTTTGGAGCATGGGAGGAAGATTGGTGGGGGAGGTAAAATTGATGGAAGGAGCAACATGGGTAGGGTTGGGAGACAAGGTGGTGGGAGGAGATGACATGGTTAATGTTATCTAGGGAGTTACCGAAGATCAGAACCAAGAAGTGTGTGCTGCCAAAGTCTTGCCAGAGAAAAAAAAATATCAATGGACAAAGGTTCTTGATACCATGTAAAATCAAATATATAAAATTCACTCATATTAGTCTCCATAGAATTACAAGTATATAAAGATAGCCACCACTATTACACACAAGGAAATTAACAATATAAGGGATCCTATGTCAACTGTATACTATCAATTTTAGGATCAATTACATATTTGGGAGATATAGAGTAAATCATGAATATTCTCATTGATATAAGTGGAAGATATGGAAGATGTCATAGATATTCTCTAATACCCTCTTCTCAGCCTCAACCTCTGTCTAAAGATTGGCCTTTGGAAGCTGAAGCTCCAACTTCTCTGCTCTTTCCTGTGCCAAGTCAGCCTTGACCTTCTTTAATAGTTCTTTCAAGGGGTCCCCGAGCATGACCTCTTCTCTTAGATGTTTGGCCATGTGGGTCATCAAAAGACCAAATTGCACAATCAAAAATTGTCATGTTGCCGACAAAGCAGAAGATATCAAATATTAGAGAAAGAAATGGAAGTTGTCACACCATCACCCCTGACAACATCAGCCACAAGGCCATTTCTTCTTTACTAAGCCCTCACAAAGTTGTGAGGTCCTACTCCAAGGAAATTGCCTCGAAGGCCTCGATTATGACTACGCTATCATTGAAAAGAGATTCTACCTTAGTAGTGCTTGAGATTAGGAGGTCACCATTGGAGGAAAAGTAACATCCCTACTCTGGAGTGGTAAGAGCTAGCGTGGTGGAGGGTGCGTCAGCCTTAGTATCTCACTCCACTGACAAAACCACTAGACGCCACCGATCTATAGGAACCAAATCCACCGAGGTGTCCACCTCGAGGCCTTCGAAGCCACTAGCGGTACCAAAGCCTTTGGTTGAGCCAGAGGCTTCTTCCCTGGATGCACCTGCTCCTCTGAAGGGTGCTTGGCCTAACGAGGAGCAAGAGAGATGGATGAGCCCCCCATCCTCCACCCACCCCCACTTCTTCAATCCTTACATGAGTAGCCGTTGATCCATCAGATCCTATTCGCACATGAGGTCAGCTAATTCGTTGTGTCAAAATCAAAGGACTTAATGAATTCTATAAAAACAAGGGCATCCTACCCACTGGAAGGAAGAGCTCGGTTGTGCAGAGGTTTTCTATGGTGACTAAGCTGGATCAGAGAAATAATCATATGGGACTGATCTCACATGAGACCGGAAATCACAGCCAAAGATCTACCTCAAGATATGTTTTTTGTTTTAAGTTCGAGGCATATCTATGCCTGTGATTGACGGTCTCATGTGAGACTGGTCCCATGTGACCATTACTTTGGAGGAAGGCCAATTGTTCCACCTCGATCCGTATATGATATCACTGCCTTGAAAGCTAGATCGATGTTTGGGGGGTCCCAAGTGGTCGGGATCATCCACCCAGTTTCACATGAAAATAAAGAAAAATCCAGACTTACAATTTTGGATGGAAGAAGGGAATTTTCCTAAGAAAGATCTACGTACGAAATATGCTGCAAAATAGTACCATTCCCAAAAGTGAGGATGTTTTTTCAAAACGAAAAAAAAGCAAGACCAGTGGAAGAAAGGCTCTAGACCAAGCGGAAAAAAATACATGATGAACTCACAAAGGATTCTCCATAAGTTGGGAATGAGTTGTGCAGACTTCAAGTTATCAAAAGATAGGATTTTGTAAAACATAGGTGGAAGAGGAAGACGAAGATCAACCAGGAAGGAATCTACATACAAAGCCAATTCCCTGAACCGAGAAGAATTGGCTCACTCTCTAGACTTTGGATCGATGTCTGACCCTAAAAGGGTAGAGAATGACGAAGCCATCACCTACTTAGATGAGCTCAGGGAAATTCAAAGTACAAGCTACTGACTCAACATCAGTGGCCTGCTCCCTAGAGGCTAAGGGAAGAATTTCCATTACCTCGGTTTGGGGAGACATAGAAAGATCACTTGGCAAGGGGTTAAAGGTTTTCTTAAGTTGTAGCAAAGAACAAAAGAAAGATGACGAAAGTAAAACCCAGCCCTCTGCAGGCTTATTCATAAATGGTACTAGCAAACGTGCTTCCCTGAGGATAATTAGTTGCGATTCTACGGCCCGAGTAACTTGCTGAACGAACACACACATGGATGGACAACACGTAGGTCAATATATTTGGAATGCTTCGAGACATTAATTATATGAGGAGCCGCACCCATGATCTCCTCAACGACTTCCACCATTACCCTTCAAGCGAAAACGCTTCGAAAGTTAAAATATAGTGCCCATCGAAAATCGTGGCCCTTCAGTCAATGTCGCTACGAAGCGGTGACCTAATCAGCTCGGTTTCATCATGATAAAGTAGCTCGTAGTCGGGCAACCGAAAACAACCTTCTGATCTAACCAACCACAACTGAAGACTGAACTCCGGCCATAGGCCGTACCGAGTTAAAAAATAGGTCAGCCTAGAGACTAGGGGAGCAAGTTTTATGGGAGAAAATAACTGTAAAAATGTGTCATGTTTTATATCGTTGAGATAAAAGTCCAACTGGCCAATCAACTATCTAGTCATTTGACAGTGGTGGATATTATAAATTATGGCATCTCTCTCTCTCTCTAGAACCATCGATCGTGACTAATCGTTCCATCAAAATCTCCTAAAAAATTCTCATCTTTCCTGATCAATTTCTCTTATTGATCAAGATATGCTATGATCCCCATGAAAAACATATCATTTCATCAATTAACACACTCTTAATTCTCAAATGCTAGTTTAGTAATTATCATACAACAACAATTTAACTATTTACCTGTTGGCTTTCAGTTTCTCTTACAACGAATATTGTCAAAAGCGTGGGTTTGATTTTTGAAAGATTTTACTTATGATAAATAATATATATATATATATATATATATATATATATATATATATATATATATATATAAAAGGTAAGGTCAGTCGGATTTACTGTTTATTTGCTGTCGTCTCCCATTTGGCCACCTGGAGCATATTTGAAGGATTTCCAACCGTATGGATGGAAAGAATATCGAAAAATAAGCTAGCATGTCAATTTTCATACAATTTGGGAATTTGTAGGGTCTTCATCTTAACGTATGATCATTCATCTTAAAGGGTGAAAATTTAACACATTAAGATTTCTATAAATTTTCACCCGTTAAGATGAATGATCATACGGTCACCAAATTGTATGAAAATCGACATGTTATCTTATTTTTCGATGTTCTTTCCATCCGTACGGTTGAAAACCCTAAAAACGCTCTCAAAGTGGGTGAAAATGAGGCGACCTTATTTGAATAGTAGTAAGGCCGACCTCATAGTAACATGACCATATATATATATATATATATATATATATATATATATAGGGGGACGTGTTACAGTCAGGCCGACTGTAACACTGTGTATTCCCACTCGCCTCCCATTTGGCCCCTTAAAGCATGTTTGAAGGATTTCCAACCGTACGGATGGGAAGATCATCAAAAAATAAGCTAACATGTTCATTTTCATACAATTTGGTAATTGTTTGGTCCTCCCACTTAACGGTTCTTATTTTATAGAAATCTGAACGATCCATAATTTCAACCGTTAAGTGGGAGGAACAAACGGTAACCAAATTATATGAAAATGTATACGCATTTTATTTTTCACGATCTTTCTATCCGCATCTACAAATCTTTCAAACACGCTTCTGTAATGGAATCTTAATCAAAATGACAAAAGATCCTACCGTCAAGATATTATCAAAGACACTATATATATATATATATATATATATATATATCGTTTTTATTATATCAAACATAGTTTTAGTAACATTAACTTTTTACAAATTAAAAGTAGGCTACATCTTCAAAATATATTTTATAATTAGGTTTATTAGAAACTATTAATTACAAATTTTCCTATTGTTTAGAAGTTAATGTGAAGAAAAGTCTAACAAACAAAATGGTTATGGAGTACCCAATTTGAAAGTTCAAAGCAAATTTAATTTTCATGTACAGTTGAAGCTATCAGCTTGAGAGAGAGAGAGAGAGAGAGAGAGAGAGAGAGAGAGAGAGAGAGAGAGAACAAAAATCAATAATTCATTGTTGGATTTAATGGGGGACATCAATTAATCAATATGGAGACATATCATAAATATTTGTACAATAATATATAGCCCCACAACTGTTTGATTGGTGATTGGACTTTGCAACTTGACCAATTGGATCCCTATCTCTTTTGAGTACTCCTTACTCGATATATAACTTTTCTTTTTTTCATTGTAAATGAAGCTCACTGATCTGATTGAAATATATATATATATATATATATATATATATATATATATATATATATATATATATATATATATATGTTTTTTTGGACACACGGAATAAATCCTTCCATAGAGGACGTCAATGGATATGGTCTTAGATGACGAGCACCCTTGATCCCTCACCGTGCGTGTACAAATGTGGGGACTCAAACTTGAGTGTTTTGTGCTCATCAAGTAATTAATTACCCACATTGTTCTCCCATTTATGGGGACGGGGACTCTAACCTGAGAGTATGCTCAATCAAGTGAATTGCCCAACGCATAACACCCAAGATATCGCTAGACCAATCGTACTTTGGTATATGATTGAAATAAACTAAAAGATATAGATAGACATACATGATCACACCATGTGGCAAAAAATTATTTAAAATTAATCATTGTTTGTCATTGTATGAAAAATCAGTAACAGCAAACAATATTTGCAAATCAAAGATAGACAATGACATGCAGAAATATTAATTTCTTAAATGACTCAACATGAGAATCATTGAGTGATTGTTTTGTAGGTTTTAATACTTATAATCTCAGAAACATTTCTTAAAAAACATAATACAAATCTCTTGCTTTGATTCATTGAAACTCTGACAATTATATCAACTTCACTCTCACAAGCCAAAACAAGAGAATTAAAAAAGAAACAGAGAGAAAGAGAGAGAGAGAGAGAGAGAGAGAGAGAGAGAGAGAGAGAGAGAGAGAGAGAGAGAGAGAACTGATGATGATGATGAGGATTAATATTGAAGAGAAGAAAGGGAGATGGTTGTCCTACAACAAGGACAATGAGAATTAGTCTCAATCCAAGGGACTACACAGGTCCAATGGAACTTATGAAGGCAAGGCAAGTGCACCAGAATATCTCCAGTTTTGAACTCCTCCAAGCACACCACACACTCATCCTGCTCTGATGACTTCCATCCCATCTTTATCCAACTCATGAACCTCCTTGAGCTTTTCTTTGAGCAAAACACCTCTCTATGCACACTCCCTGCTACTCTCTCTCCACCTCCATTCTTATTAATCTTTATGTTATCCATACTCTTGTGTCTGCATGCATGTTGATCAGTACTTACATATATATAATACCAAGAACACATAATTATATTTTATAGCTGGTATAATTAATACCTCTTCATCTCTGAGGCTCTTTGTTGTGCTCTCAACCTCTCATCCAACCTCTCTTTAGCCTCTCTGGCTATACTACCAAGAGCCAAACCATGCAACTCTTTGTTAAGTGAACTCCTTTGCTATAAGATATCATATACATGATAACTACTATTAGTATTTAGTACTATACAAGACTCATCCATGAATGAAAATTAATTAACCAAGTTTCAGAATTACTGGATATCAATGAGATATATGATCATCACCTTGGAGTTAGAGTTGTTGAGGTGGCTCTCATGGCTGGTGGTGTACAAACAGAAGGATGAGCGCCGGGAACCGGTGGGCGAATCCATTGAACCGCCTTGATGAAACCTCCTTCTCCGGGCACACTCCACACCAGGCAACATCCCTGCCATGTCTCTAACCTTCAAACCAAACACCACCAAAGAAAAACACAAAGCTAGCAAACCTCCTTCCTAGACATGGATCTCTTTCTCTTTCTCTCTCTTTCTGAGCACATGAAGAATCTCTGAGTCATGGCCGACAAGAGCTTTAAATCTTTAGTTCATGAGGGCTCTACATATATGATAACAGCTGCATGTGCATCCAAGTTAACCTTCTCATTTCATACTTGTACATGCACGCATACTTCGTATATAGCTGGATGTAACTATAAATATAAACAATGAACAATCTATTGACATATTGGTATCGGGTCTCTTATGTAGTGCTTCATTAATTAGAATAAATCTAAGTTCAAACCCCCATAATCACAAGGTAAGAACACATACAGGGTGCCATGTTGTCCACTTCTAAATTTCAGGAGATGTTTGTCACCTTTGTAAAAGAAAAAAAAAACTATAAATATAAACATCTCTCTCTTCCTTAATAGTGGAGTGAGGGTGAAAGACATGGATAGATGGGATCATGAGTGAAGCTTCTTTGGTGGTTCCTTGGTCACTAGAGAACAAAGGGGAGCCCTAGTTAACGCCATCGATAAATAGCAGGTACTGCTCTTCCTATCTCCATTGTTGTCATATGAGAGCACTCATGCGACCAACCCTTAGCTGGTCTTCACGTGGAGCGCACACCTGTGGAGAGAGAGAGATGATGTGTATATTGTGTGGTATCATAGCTTGTAAATAAATGACAGGGATTGGGTTTTGTTTGAATGGACATGAGGGGAACAAGCTATATGGCCAAACTACCACCAGATATTTTTATTTTTATTTTTATTTTTTTCTCTCTCTCTCTGTTTATTATTAAGTACATATGATTTGATATTTAGTTTGTGGACATGAAGATGTGATGATTCTAATTACAGTTTGTCACTTAATAATTGATGTCCAAAACTCCAACCTGATTCCAAGACCTGAGACTTATCCAATAAATTTATGGGATGTTTGATATCTATCCTAGTTATCTCGAGATAATAATGTTGATGATTACGAGAAAAATTTAATGGTTTTAGTCATTCACAAATCCTATTTGATTTGTATATCATTATTTTTAATTAAAAGCATGTAATGAATGGAGCTTGCTAAAGATAATTATTTAAATATTTTTCTTAAAAAAATTATAAATATACACTCCTCTAATGTAATCTAGGTGTTTAATTACCATTCAATTTCCTAAAACTTGAACATCATTAGGAGTTTTTAATTGATATAGCTAAGAAACTTATTTTGTTGTAATATTTGGATATTAATGTAGAGCTATGAAAAAAATATCTAAAAATTAATTATAGAACATATTATTATTAATCAAGGTATCAAATAAGCCGACCCAGTTTATGTTGGGCACTGTGTGCTTGCCAGCAGTGTCGGGTTAGCACGACCCGCAAAGTTGACAGGGTTGGCCCCATAGGAAGCACGACCCTGCTAGTCTAAGTCTCATACCAAGCCAACTTTTAGGTTGATCATTTAATTTAAAAAAAAATTAAAAACACAAAAAATCTAATAAATTTGAAAATTAAAAAAAAAAACTAAAAAATCAGAAAATCCCATATACTCCAAAAAAATATAAATAAATTCTGAAAATTACCAAAAAAAATAAAAAACCACAAAAATCTTTCAAAATCCCCCCAAAATGAGAAAAACTTATAAAAAATACTTAAATTGCTGAAATATATATCAAAAAACCAAAAAAAAAACTCAAAAATTACCCCAAAAGATCAAAAACACCTAAAAATCTTTAAAACCCCCCAAAAAAATTAGAAAAATTTCTAAAAAAATCCAAGAATTCATGAAATTTTAAAATAATTCAAAATAAACTCGAAGAATTGCCGCAAAAAATCCAGCCTAATTCATATATATAATTACGATCTGATTAAATGGTAGCATCATCAAAGAGTAAGGTCGCCTCATTTTGAGGCATTTGGAATTTTTTTCATCCAGTATGAATGGAAATATCGAAAATAAGATAACATGTCGATTTTCATACAATTTGAGGAGGTGATGAGTATTCATTTTAAATGGTGAAATTTTATAGAAATTTTATCAGTTCAGAATTTTACCCTTTAAAATGAATAATCATCACCTCCACAAATTGTATGAAAATTGACATATTATCTTATTTTTCGATGTTCTATCCATCCATACGGTTGGATTTGAAAAAAATACTCTCCAAATACCTGACGATTTCAATAGTGATAAGGTCGGTCAGAGTGTATCATAGCCTAATTCTAATCTTTGTTTTGTGGATAAATCTTATACTAAACAAAAAAAATCTTATTATATATATTCAGTCAACCTAATTCAATTCAGCCTAGAGTAGAACTCAAATTTCACTAATAAATAATAATAATAATATTTTATATTTTTTTTAAGATAGATAAATCATATTTATTTATGATAGATAATAGTTCTCACATAAAGTATTACAATCAGTCTATTGCTAATAAAGGTTTACAATAATATGTTTATGTGAACCCACTTTTAAAAAATAATAATAATAAATAATATGTTTAGAAGTGTAGGGATTTTTATATATAGCTCTAAACTTTGATCCAAATTCTACTAGAACTATGATCTCAAATTTTATTCTAATCTTTATTTTTTGGAATAAATACAAATTAAAATTTTAATTTTAGAATTGGTCAAATTTTTAGTTGCCTATTTCAGGGAATCAAACGGGCTGACATGACCAGCCAACTTTGGGGCACGAGGCACGGCATGGATTTAAAAAAATCACAGAAAATCTCAAAAGGAAACCATAAAATGAGAAAATCTCCAAACTTTCTGAAAAATCTGAAAACTCTGAAAATTAAAAAATAATAAATTTTTCCCAAAAATCTAAAAAAAAATCTCATAATATTTTTGAAAAAAAAGAAAAAAATTCATTAGATTCAAATATAGCAATTTTACCAACTTTCACAAGAATCATTGCCTCACAAAGAGAGGGTGATCGGGTCACGATGGTTCTAGTGGTTTGTTCATATTTATTAAAAAAATAGCAATTTTATAACTGATATAAAGTTGATATTTAAAAAATAATTAAATAAAAAAATTGTAGAAAGACCTAGAGGGCCAGATAAGCACATATGTCACTATGCTGGCGGTACTTGGCACGACCCACATGGGTTGTGTTATGCCGGCCCGCAAACCGTGCAGGACCAACTTAACACGGGACTCCAACATCAAATGAAAAAATATGAAATTTTCATACATGAGTAAAAGCTAAAGATTATATATAAATTTGAATTCAAAATGTCTTTTCTTTTTGATTTTGGTATCATAAATAAAATATTGGGTGATCTCCCATGTTAGCCAATTTAATTTAGGCTGTGTTTGATTGCAAGATGGAAAATGGATGGAAAAGAAAATTTTTCTATAGCAAAATTTTTCATGGCAAAATTTTTTGTGGAATACGAGAAAGTGGCCGTTTGATTGTCATTATTTTCTTGTTAAAAAATCTTACATTTTTTATGAAAAATTCTTGTTTTGGTGTTTGATTGCCCTTATTTTTCATGAAAAATCTAACGTTCTCTATGAAAAAAAGCATATTTGTTGTTTGATTGCGTCAATTTTCCATGAAAAATTAATATTTTTCATGAAAAATTAACTTTTTTCCAAGCAATAAATCAATTAATCACAATATAAACAATTTTATAGGATAAAAAATGCAAAATGATGAGATAAAAGTTTGTGCATATAAGATAACACCTATTTGAAATTCAAACAACGAAAAACATAAGCAATTTTAGAGGATAAAAAAATTCAAAATAATGATATAAAATGTTTGTGTATATCTGATAGCTCTTTGAAATTCAAACAAGCAAGATCAATCCTTATTTTATTTTTTTTTCATATAACCCCTCTCATTTTCCATAGAAAACTTTTCTTTGGGTTGTGATAGGAAAATATTTTCACCAATTCGAGGAAAAAGAGGTCACGTTACTAGCTTTGTAGAAAAAACTTCCATGGAAAATTTTGTCAATCAAACAGCCCAAAATCCTGGAAAATAGGTGGTGGAAAAAATTTTCATGAAAAATTATCCCAATCAAACACACCCTTAGGGTTTTGTGCAAGTGTGGCCATGAAAAATATCAAACTTATGTGTATACCCTTGAAAAAAAAGGCCATAATTACATGCATACCCCTGGATTTTCTGGTTTTATTACATCTATATCCCTTTATTAATATCACATGTTTAAATACAAGTTAACATGATGAAATTGTGTGAAAAATCTATTATACCCCTAAAAGGTTAAATTGATCATAAATTTACAAATACCAAAAAAAATATTAATATTGAAAGACAAAAAAGAAATGGTATAAAAGTATTTCCTTGCCCCATGGTTTAAATTTAACTATAGTTAAAATCTTTAGGATATATATATATATATATATATATATATATATATATATATATATATATATATATATATATATAGGGGTAAAAAAGGTAGGACACGTGGCCCTCATCCAAACACCCACATGTCCATATCATAAGTCCCCTAGTATATTGATCGGGATTCTTCCCAACTCATTCCCCTACTTAGTACAGTGCTTACTCATTCTTTGGTCCTAAGCAGTTTATTGGTTCATTGGTTCATAATAGTTTATTGGCTCTTCGGTTCAAGGCATAGATCATTCACTCTACGGCCCAAGGAGGTCTACATTTGTTCTTCAACTCTAACCTTCTAGAAAATCTACAGCTGTTATCCGTTTGGCGTTCTAGAAGATCAACAGTTGTTATCTAGCTGACATTCTAGAAGAACTACAGTTGTCGCTCAGCTGGATCCATCTAGATGCTTAGTTGGCGCTGAGCTGGAAACCTAGCTGGAACCAATCTAGCAAACATGTGAAGGAATTCCAAGCTTGCACTCCATGCTTCTGAAGCCTATAAAAGGCAACAAACACAACTAATTTGGACAATTTGAATTCAGAGATACTGAAATTCTGCTCCACTGAAGACTCAAGCTTCTTAATTCTTTTTGAGATCTAGAGCTCCTCTCTTCTTCCTTTTTGTATCCCAATATCTATAAAAATGATTGATCATAGTGGAATTCTCTCTTCTTGTGGTTTTTTCCCTTTTCTCAGGGATTTTTTTCATGTAAATCTACCTCTATTTTCTCTTTCCTTACTCTCTGATTGATTTTCCCTGCTCTCTGATTGATTTTCCCCTGATTTAGCGACATAAATCAAACAAATTCCATTGATGAGGTGAAATTAGGGTTTCATCCTGATTTCCTGATTTTGCATCAATAGTTTGGCGTCGTCTGTGGGGATCTTGAACAAAAGATCATGGCTACCAGGAAATCGAAAAGAGTCCAAATGCAAGAGAAGAAAGAAGCAGCTCTAGTTACCCCATTTGCAGAAACTACTCCTGCTGTAAGAGAAACATCCACAGTTCCTAAGGGTGTGCGAGTACCTCAAGAAGTAAGAATTCCGCTTCAAAATCATCAGAATATTGAAAACCCTAATAATTGATTCCAGGCTATGGCACGAGAAATCGAAGAGCTTAAGCGCATCCTCCAAAAGGTGGAACGTCATGTCTGGTAGACAACTCTTCCACACGATGCGGCACCACTCAGGGAGAGTAGGGGAAGGGCACTTACCCACTCCCCTCGACGTCGAGCTCACTCACCAGCCAGAGGTAGGAGTGTTGAGTCCTCAGTTGGCAGTACCGATTCACCCATTCGACAACATAATCACCATCCTCGACCGGATGGAGGAATAGAAGAGGAATGAGGACTTCCCTATCTCTGAACCGTCATTCGGCATCACCACAACCGAGGAGAAGACACCACTTATCGGTATATCATTCTCCAAGGCGTTGATCGCCTCATGATTGCTCACCATATCACTATTCTTCGAGGCACCGTTCTCCTCGGTGTCATTCTCTGCGACGTTATTCACCGCGTCGTTGTTCGCCGCAATGTTATCTCTCCAAAAAGGAGACGGTTTCGCAACTTGTTCCACAACTCATTTTCCCTTTCATACTGGAAATTTGGAAGGCCCCTTTCCCAGAACACTTCAGGTCCCCAAACGTCAGGTATTATGAAGGTTCCATGGATCCACATGAACACTTGGAAACCTACTGTTCGGAAATAATGATAAACAAACCCACTAAAGCAGTTATGTGCCGAGCATTTCCTCGGGCACTTACAGATACTGCTTATGAATGGTTCAGAAGCATACCTTCATAAACCATATATAGTTTCAAACAATTAACAGATCTTTTCCTCTGTAGTTTTGCCAGCAACAAAAGGCTGAAGAAAAATCCCATCACGCTTCTGGGATTTAAACAAAAACAAACAGAAAGCCTACGCAACAACATCAATCGCTTCAACAAAGTGATCATTGGTATGACCAGCCTTGACTCAATTATAGTTGTGGGAGCTATGATAACAGGATTAAGGGATAGTCCCTTCAAGGACACTCTTACTCAAGAAGTCCCCTCAGATCTGTCCGAATTCCTTGCCTTAGCTGAGAAATACATTGGCTCAGAAAAAATTAAAGCCAAATGGGAGGAAGAAGATCTATTGAAGTTTGAAGAAGTCCGAAGAGGAGAACTCCAACGGAGAGAATACAAAGAACCCAGACAAGAAAATCAGAAAGAAGACAGGTCCCGGAGAGAAGGTGGCCGAAACCAGAACATACCACTCTGACCTGATGAAAGGAGGCCCCTTCATTGGCAGCAAAATGATCCTAAAAGGATGGCAAGGTACCGCAACTATTATATCCTTAATACATCTTATGAAAACATCCTAGTATAGATCGAGGATCAAAAGATCTTAAAGTAACCTCAGCTGATGAAAGATAATACAAAGAGGAAAAAGAGCAAGAAATTCTGCAAATTTCATCAAGACAAGGGACACTCCACCAATGAGTGCATTCATCTGAAGGATGCGATAGAAGATCTCATCCGAGAAGGAAAACTTGGTTAATATCTTAAAAAGACCAAGAAACTAAAGGCTACTGCATCACCAGAAATCCCAGATGACACCCACATTAGTATAATTGCAGGTGGGCCTGGATGTGGAGGTGACAGGTGGACATCAAGGAAGAATTATATCATAATGTTCAGCTCGGTACAAAATATCACATCACTAAAAAGGCCCCGCTCTTCGACTCAAATCTGCTTCTCCGATGAAGACCTTAAAGGAAACTATCACCCGCATGATGATGCTCTGGTTATTACTGCAAAAATTGGAATCTTTACAGTTGAACGGGTCTTAGTTGACACCGGTAGTTCGGTGGACATCATCTTCTCGGATGCTTTTGATAGGATGAAGCTCACTACTGAAAATTTGAAGCTGGAGAAATCCCCGTTGATCGGATTCAAAGACAGGCCACTACAGCCAGACAGGATAATTTCTCTCCCACTAACTCTTGGCACCCCTCATTGGACAGCTATTGCTCTCATCAGTTTCTTGATAGTCCACTGTCCGTCGAGTTATAATGTCATCATAGGGAGGCCATCCATCAATCTATTGGAAGCTATCCCGTCAACCTATCATATGATGATGAAGTTCCCAACCAAAAATGGTTGCGGAGAAGTGAAGGGCAACAACCTCACCTCTCGTCAATGATATGCCACTATGCTCAAGAAGCAAGGAGAAGGAAGTGGCCGAATAGTAGAGACACTCACTGTCGAGGAGCTACAACAAGAAGATGAAGAAATGGAGAAGCGCCGACCAACCCTTGTTAAAGAATTGAAGGCGCTGCCCTTAAAAGAAGAACAACCAGAGCGAACCATCCAACTGGGAGCTGAGTTAAGTCTCGAGCATCGAGATAAAATCCTAAATTTGTTGAAAGGCAATTCCGATGTATTCGCTTGGACGACTGAGGAGATGTCTGGAGTTCCACACGAGGTTATTGAACACTAACTCAACATGGACCGAGAGTACAAGCCAGTGGTGCAGAAGCGTAGAAGCTTTACCCCCGAGCGTTTACAAGCTGCCAAAGAAGAAGTCAACAAGTTGATGAAGACGGATTTTATTCGGGAAGTGTGTTACCCTGATTGGCTCTCTAATGTTGTACTTGTCAAAAAGTCCACTGGAAAATGAAAAACGTGTATCGACTTCACTGATCTTAATAAAGCTTGCCCTAAGGATTGCTACCCCTTGTCTCTCATAGATAATTTAGTTTATTCAACATCAGGTTATGAGATGCTCAGTTTCTTATATACTTTCTCGAGGTACAATCAAGTCCAGATGGTTGAATCCGATGAAAAGAAGACTTCTTTCATCACTGGCAGAGGAACGTACTGTTACAAAGTCATACCTTTTGGATTAAAGAATACCGGTGCAACTTTACAAATGACATTCTAGTAAAAAGTGTCAGAGAAGAACGTCATACAGCCCACATACAAGAGACTTTTGCTACTCTTCAGACATACGGGATGAGCCTCAATCTGAATAAATGCGCATTCAGTCTCCGCTTAGGAAAGTTCCTTGGATTCATGCTTACCCAGCGAGGTATTGATGCAAACCCAGAGAAGATCCGAGATATCTTAGAGATAAGATCCCCAAGAACCAACAAGGAAATACAGAAACTTAATAGTCATCTAGTATCTCTTGGAAGGTTTATTTCAAAATCAAGAGAGAAGAATCTCCCATTCTTCCGAGCATTGAGGAAAGCACCAAAACTTGAGTAGAGCGATGAATGCGAGAAGTCTCTCGCACTGCTGAAAGATTATTTGCAATCACTAGCCATGCTCACCAAACCTCGGCTCGGAGAAGAACTTTACATCTACTTGTCCGTCACAGACATGGTTATTAGTTCAATATTGGTAAAGTAAGAAGATGGCCTACAGAAGCCCATTTACTATGTAAGTAAAGTCCTCACTGATACCGAATCAAAGTATTCCCCTTTGGAGAAGCTTGAGTTTGCATTGATAGTTTCTGCTCTACAGCTTCGTCCATACTTCTAATTCCACAAAATCAAGGTACTTACCGATCAACCATTAAGGCAAATCCTTCATCAGCCCGATGCATTTGGCCGATTAACCAGATAGGTGATTGAATTAAGAGAATATAATATCAACTATAAACCAAGAACATTTGTCAAGGCCCAGGTACTTGTTTACCTCATTGTTGAGCTCACAGTGACAGATAATATTGAAGTCCCAAATGCAAAATTATTCGAAGAAGAGAAGACCTCCTCCTCTCAGTGGGTTCTATATACAGATGGCTCCTCGACTAATAGTAGTTCGAGAGCAGGATTGATTCTTCGGTCACCATCTGAATGGAGAACATCTACTGCTTTGAAATTTTGCTTGAAGGTGAATAATAATGAAGCTAAATATGAAGCTATGATCGCAGGCCTGCAGCTGGCCCGTGGCCTTGGGGTACAAAATTTTTTGGCAAATACCGACTCACAGTTAATAGTCAGACATTTAACTGAGGAATTTAAGGTGAGAGAGGAAAATATGATCAGATACAAAGCTATGGTGCAAAAGTTAATCTCCAGTTTTCAAAGATGTTATATTTCCAAAATTCCCAGAGCTGAAAATCAAGATGTTGATTTCCTCTCAAAACTCGCCTCCTCGGATGCTGATATCAAGCAACCGATTAACACTCAACACTTGGCAACAAAAACTATTGAGTGCCAACCAGCCAAAGAACTTATGGACATTGAAGATGAACCATGTTGGATTGATCCTATTTTGAATTATCTTTGAGATGGTATCCTTCCTCCTGACCCTAAAGAGGCCCGCAGAATTGCTACCCTGTCTTCTCGCTACATTGTACTAGATGGACAACTCCGCAAGAAGTCCTACACTCTACCACTCTTGAAATGTCTCCGCCCTTCTGAATAGAATTATGTTCTTTCTGAGGTCCACGAAGGAATTGCAAAAGATCATTTGGAGGAAAAACCCTTAGCCATAATGTTCTTTGGAAAGGCTATTATTGGCCTACTTTAGCCAAAGACGCTATAGATTTTGTCCAAAAATGTGATGCATGTTAGTGTCATTCAAATATTCAACGAAGCCCCACAAGCTCACTTACTTCCATTGTGAGCACGAGGCCTTTAAGCTCTCACGGGGAGTAAATATACTTGGCCCCTTTCTAGTGGCTGTTCAACAGTTGAAATTCTTGATCGTGGCAATTGATTATTTTACCAAGTGGATAGAAGCTGAGCCACTAGCATCAATCACAGAAAAACCATGTCAAAGCTTTTTATGGAAATCAGTGGTCTGCCGATTTGGGATTCCGGTAGCATTTACTACTAACAATGGTCATCAATTTGATAACCCAACATTCAAGAAGTTCTGCACGGACATGGCATAGAGTCAAGGTTCACTTCTATTACTCATCCCCAAGAAAATGGGCAAGTTGAGATAGCTAACCGAATCCTTCTTCATAGTTTGAAAACTAGGGTTCTTCAGAATGAGTCTAGCTAGGTCGAAGAAATACCTGGAACTTTGTGGGCTTACCAAACAACTGCTCGGGCGCCCACTGGAGAAACTCCCTTTGCTCTAGCTTTTGGTGTTGAAGTCATTACTCCTACTTGAGGAGATAAGAGTATCTACGCTCCGGATACAAACCTTTGATCCAAAGAGTAATGAAGAATGGCTTAGAGCAGAACTTGACCTCTTAGAAGAGAAAAGGGATTGTGCCAATATCCGAGCACCCGCATATCGATAGAATGTCAAGAAATTCTACAATGCTAAAGTGAAGGAAGTAACTTTCCAGATTGGCGATTTGGTCCTCCGAGAAAATTTTTCCAAGGCAACAAGAGCCGAATAGGGAAATTAAATACTAATTGGGAAGGACCCTATATTATAAAAGAAATTGTACAACCTGGCACTTATTGGCTCACAAAAATGGATGGACGGAAACTCAAACGTCCATACCATGCCGAACATTTACGGAGGTACCATCAATAAAGTCGATTGTTTCTCTTCATTATTATTTATTTTTGATACAACTTCTCAACACATTACTCATCAGCGTATGTGGGAAATTTTTTTAAACAAGGAAAATCACTAACTTCAAAGTTAAGCTGTCCTCCAAACCCCAGGGTTGGGCGCCATCTACTCCCTCGAGGGTAGATGCAGGTTAGTCACTCACCTAAATTCGAGGTAGAGTGTTATATGTCTGTGAATACGACTATAACGCCTCAAATACTCACTAGATAAAAACTTAAACAAAAGTCCTTCCAAAAGGCACAATCCACCTGAGAGTGTGACTGTCTATGCCAAGGTACGGGTCACAAGCTCCTTGATCGGATTAGGTTAGCCACTCACCCATATTCGGGGTAAGGTACTATCCACCTTTTAGCTTGATAACAACGCCTAGCGCGGATCATTGCTATAAGGATGGATACTCCAAAGAAGTCCCTCTTAAGGGCCCAACATCGTGATCATTCAAAGTCCTTCTTAAAGGCCAGGCAATCATGTCCACGAAAAGTTATCCCAAGAGACCGAACTACTAAGTTCGTTCAAAAAGTCCTGCCAAGAGGCCGAACAATCATGCTCATTCAACATTCCCTTCTACGAACCGAACAATCATGTTTGTCGAGGAGTTTCTTATCATGGGCCGAGTAATCATATCCATTTAAGAATCCTTATTGAAAATAGGACAACTATGTTTGTTTGACAATCTTGCTCAAAGATGACAAGATGAACAAATTGAGAATAGAAGAAGGAAAAACATTTAAAAGAAATTTGAGATTTTATTGATAGTTGATCCAAAAGTAAAACAGGACGTTTTATCAACTATCTATGAAGAACTAGAGGAGGCCAATTCTTCATCATCTACTGGGCGGGCATAAAAAGCAGATTCCCTCCAACGTTCATCTCATTGAAGTATTTCCACTTCAAACATTATTACTCCAAGAAAACTGAAGATCAGATAATCCTCGATAGCTATATGATGGTCCGCCAAAAAAGCTATCCATCCCTCCTAAAAAAAACATGCCAAGAGTTCAGATAGGAACTGAATTACATTTTAAAAAAAGAAAGTTATTGATCAAATAGATACATGATACAACATTCTAGTTTCCTTTCTTTGGAATACCTTTGGAAGTAGCAACTACATCCTTCAAAATTTCTCTAATAAGAGAACTATAGGGCTCGCTTTTGGGGCCCAGGGTTAGCATGGATCCTCGGGCAGCCCCTTGAATTCTAGGCATCCTCTTGACCCATTTCACCAATTCGGCCTTTAATACTTCAATTTCTTCCCGAAGAGCTTCTATAGCATACTCACCAACATCGCTGAAAAAGAAAAAAATGGATCTTATGAATCCAAGAGGACAAAAAGAAGATGACGAAAGAGAACTGATTTCTTGCCTCTAAAGGATCCGGCTCGAAAGATCCGAAGAGCAAATTCAAATCCTAATTCTCTGAAACCAGCAGAAACTAGTTCTGCAATATCCACATCAATGAGTAAGTCCATCTTTTTTTACCTTGGGAAAAATTTTTTTGAATAACAACAGAAAAAGCTAGACTTCTTGCGATTTGAGCTCTTAGTCTCTGCTTACGATTCAACTTCCAGTATTTTACTCCTAATTGGATCGGTAGAAGTTTGCTCAACTAAAATTAAAGTAGAAGTAGACTCATGAGGAATTGGAGATGGAACCTAGCGATATCTGTCAAATAACATTAAAAAAAGAGGGAGGAGAATGATATGCAAAGAGGCCTTAACCTATAACAAGCTCGTATGTATCCTCAATGGCGATAAGGCTAGGATCTTTAGCGACAATAGGAGGAATCGATTCTTACTGCGGTTCTTATCATTCTTGGTTTCTAGAATAAATCAGGATCTTTGGCAACATCGCTTGAATTCAGTTCATCGGAAGCAACACATGGTTGTTCTTCAGTAACCACTGCCAAACTTGTTTCTTCGGCAATCGTTCCAGTAATTGTTTCTTCGACTATTGGTTCATCGATGATAAGAGCAGGAACTTCGTCCTCAGAAATAACAACACTTGGTTCTGAGATGCATAAAGTAACCCGTCTCAACAAATATCTGAACAAATAATTGAGATAAAAGACAATACGAAGAGAAAACAAATCTTATCCCCAATAACTAGTTGCTCTTCTCCCTCAGAATGTGAAGAAGACGATTCTTTCTCCCCGCAGAACAACTTCACATTCTTTCTGTAATTCAAACGACAAAAATTGGTCGTAGGATCCCTCAATAACAACTCCCTAAATCAAATATGTCCGACGCAATTTCTTGGAGCTTTTCTGAAAACTCTTCATCCTTTATCTTCAAAGCATCCTCCAGAGCTTTTGAACAAGTCTCTAATTCTTCGACCACTCAATCTCTTCTCGACAAGATACCAAGTCTGCCAAAGTTTTATCTCTTGTCATCTCTGCTTCGTCAAGATTCATTTTGGCGCATCGGAGAACACTTTCTTTCATTTTCAAATCCTTAGAAAGGACTTCATTCTCATTCTCCAAAATTTTTACCCTCTCCTCGGCAGACTTGAGATTGGTGTTTAACTCAGCATTCAACTTCTTCACAGTTGCACAAGCCTTCTTAAACGCAGTACAATCATTGACGCTTATCTCTTTCTCACAAAACCGTCTCCTTTTCTTTTTTGAGTTGCTCGAAACCTTGATTCAACTCAATGATCCTCAGCTCCATCAGTTGATTAGTATTTTTTAGGCTTGAACATTCAACTTTGAGAGCTTCTTCCAATTCCTCGGATTTCCTCCATTGTTCAGCAATACGGTTCCTATCCTCAACCAACTTTTTCAAGCTAATGATTCAAGTAACCGCTTGTTTTCTACCTCTAATTTATCGATGGATGCACTTCAAGGATCCATTTTTTCAACAAGACCAGCTACACGATCTGCCCATAAATAAGATTGTCGGAAGCATGGTCAACGGTAAAATACAAGTGAAATGTTGGTTTGATAACTATAAGTGAAAAGATACTTACCCAAACCATCGACAAGTGGAGGTGAGCAGCAGCTTCTTCTTTTGAAAACTGGCATACATAAGAACGAATATCTTCAGAACGTATCCAATGATGAATTGATAGCCCGACGATCGATACTTGATGTTGTATCAATACGACGAATACGTTCTGAGTATTTGGTTTGTCTTTTTTGCTTTTGTAACAACTTTTCCCGATAAAACTAAATCGATATTGCTCATCTTCTTTAAAAAGTTGGCATAAGCCAACCCTCCCTCATCGGAAGAAGACATACCTTGGTCTTTATAGGCACCGGTGATTTTTTTCCACTTCTCGAATATTTTCTTCAAGAGCCCTCTATCTATTGATCGTTAATTGGGAGACAGATACTCTTGAGTCGTCAGTACGGAAGGAATTATTTCTTTGATTGTTTTGAAGGAAGAAGTATCCAAGATAAATGGTTCCGATACTTGAACATTGTGAACCTCTTTGGAACGATCACCGACTGCAGCCGAAGAGGGAACATGATCTAATATATCGGCAGCTTTCGTTAATCTCTTTCTCTTAACAACCAGAGGAGCATCACCAATCAACAGAGGAAGATCTCCAATAACTGGGAACTTTATGGTTGAATAAGTGATAACAGCTTCCGGAGGGGCTTCCATGTTCCCCTAGTTAGGAAGGCATGGTTCGTTATCCGGCCCTCTTGCAGGTTCCTTTCACTTCCTTGAGATTATCTGCTTTCTTTTCGGTGATGGGTTCTCTGTAGCTTTAGGGCCTCCTTGTTCGATAGCAAGATCTTTGTCTTTTGTTTGAGGAGCAGCTCCCACTGGGGCTCTTTCTTTGTCTTTATTTCCCTCATTGGAAATCTTCTCTACTTCCTTTTGGGAAGGATCCCCGACCTTAGACTTCCTCTTCTGACTCTTCAGAGCAACCTTTTCCTTATTCGGTTCACGAATACCGGTAATAATTTGGTGGCCAATTCGTTAGCAAGCATTGCTTTACCTACAGATCGGAAAGAGAAGTAAAAGGTCAGAAAGCAGTCGATTGGATATTAATCAGTGAAGCAAGTTCTAGGTGTCCCTACCCTTGGTTAGATAAAGACCACAATCTTGAAGCCGTTGATCGAACAAGAATTTATTAATAGGTACAAAACAAAACTCCTTAAATTCGTCCAACCATTGTTCCTTTTCAGAAGTCAGTTTTTCTTTGTTTGCTACATGGGTTCGAGGAATACCCTATTTAATCGGAAATCCTCATTCTTTACTGCTAGACACAAAAAAGAATTTGCTCCTCCAGCCCTTAATCGAATCAGGGACCGGACCAAGGAATTGCCTATTTTGTCTAGCGCAAAAGTAATACTAGTCTGTATCCCTATCTTGGTTTAAGCTAAATAGGAGATTGCAAAGATTAGTAGTGGGCTCAACCTTACAGTGAGACAACACCATTACAAACCTACAAAGGATCCTCCAAGAATTGGGAGATAATTGCGAAGGGCACACATTGTAATGGAGAAAGATATCTATAAAAATTTGGGGAAATGGCAATCTAAGACCCCCTAACAAAGCATCATGGTAAATAACCAAATCTCCCTCTTTTGAGGGAGAACAAGCATGTTCATTAGGAGCAGGGATCCTATAAGAAAACGGAGAGGTTGAAAGTTTATATTGTTCTGCAAGATTTTTGATCTTAGCCTCAGAAAGGGTATTCTCAAAAGAATCAGAACGGAGTTTAGGGTTCCTGGAACCCTTGGACTTGACCCTAGGAGGTGGGACAGCACCGAAAGAAGAAACTTCAAGCCCTAAAACTGAAACAGATTCCATACTTGAATGAATGAACGACACCGATATCAGAAGTTGTGAAGGAGGAGGAGAACTTAGCATGCAAAGCAAGAAGACATAGTGATAGTGAAGACGCTGCGATTTGTTTTCAAATGAAAAAGATCTCAGACGTTATTTATAAACAGTCCCAAATCGCTTTTGACAACTCGGATCGGTCGGCGAAACAGTGCATGATCAGGAAGTGACACGTGAATTCCTATCCAATGGCTAGAAACAAAGAAAGGAATTCAACAATACGGATTTATCAACTTTCACAAGAATCATTCTTCTCACAAAGAGAGGGTGACCGAGTCAAGATGGTTCTAGTGGCTTGTCCACATTTACTAAAAAAAATAGCAATTTTATAGCTGATATAAAGTTTTTATTTTAAAAACAATTAAATAAATAATTGTAGAAAGACCTAGATGGCCAGATAGGCACACCATGTCCTTTAATGCGAATTAGTGCACGGCACGATCCACATGGGTTGTGTTATGCCGGCCCATAGACCGTGCAGGACCAACCCAACTTGGGACTTCAACATCAAATGGAAAAATATGGAATTTTCATACATGAGTAAAAGCTAAAGATTATATATAATTTGAAGTCAAAATGCCTTTTCTTTTTGTTTTTGGGATCATAAATAAAATATTGGGTGATCTCTCGTGTTAGCCAATTTAATTTAGGGTTTTGTGCAGTTGTGGCCATGAAAATATCAAACTTATGTGTATACCCTTGAAAAAATCCATAATTACATGCATACCCCGGGTCTGGTTTTATTACATGTATACCCCTTTATTAATATCAGATGTTTAAATACAAGTTAACATAGGGAAATTGTGTGAAAAATCTATTATACCCCTTAAAGGTTCAATTGATCATAAATTTAGAAATACCAAAAATATATTAATATTGAAAGACAAAAAAGAAATAGTATAAAAGTATTTCCTTGCCCCATGGTTTAAATTTAACTATAGTTAAAATCTTTGGGCGATATATATATATATATATATATATATATATATATATATATATATATATATATATATTGTTAGGGGTAAAAACGGTAGGACACGTGTCCCACATCCAAACACCCACCTGTCCAGATCATAAGGCCTCTAGTGTATTGATGGGGATTCCTCTCGACTCGTTCCACAATCCAAATAGTGTATCTGTTCATCGGTCCCAAACTATCCACCCGTTCAATGGTTAGAAACCTTGTATCCGTTCTTCAGCTTTGAGGAGTTTAGCCATTCCCTGGCTCAATACAGTGCTTACTCATTCTTCGGTCCTAAGTAGTTTATTGGTTCATTGGTTCAGAACAGTTTATTGGTTCTTTGGTTCAAGGCAGATCATTCACTCTACAGCCCAAGGAGGACTACATTTGTTCTTCGACTCTAACCTTCTAGAAAATCAACAATTTTGTTATAAATTTTGGCGTTCTAGAAGATCTCTGATTGTCATCTAGGTGGCATTCTAGAAGAACTATAGGCGTAAGCAATTTGGATCCAAGCTGGATGCTTAAAAGGCGTTGAGTGAAAACCTAAATTTGGAACCGATCTAGCAAACCGCGTGTTGGAATTCCAAGCTTGTGCTCCAAGCTTCCGAAGCCTATAAAAGACAGCAAATAGATCTCATTTGGACAATTCGAATTCAGAGATACCGAAATTATGCTCCACCGAAGACTCAAGCTTGTTCATCCTTTTCGAGATCCAGAGCTTCTCTCTTCTTCCTTTTGTATCCCAGTATCTATAAAAATGGTTGATTGTAGTGGAATTCTCTCTTCCCGTGGTTTTTCCATGTTTCTCAGGGGTTTTCCACATAAATCTGCCTCTATTTTCTCTTTCCTTGCTCTCTAATTGATTTTCCCCTGGTTTAGCCACGCAAATCAAACAAATTCAATTACTGAGGTGAAATTAGGGTTTCATCCTGATTTCGCTTCAAAAAATATATATATATATATATATGGGTCATGTTACTATGAGGTTGGCCTTACTACTATTCAAGTAAGGTCACCTCATTTTCACCCACTTTGAAAGTGTTGTTCACAAATCCAACAGTACGGATGGAAAGAACATCAAAAAATAAGATAACTTGTCGATTTTCATACAATTTGGTGATCGTATGATCATTCATCTTAAAGGGTGAAAATTTAACCAATTAAGATTTCGATAAACTTTCACCCATTAAGATGAATGATCATACGATCACGAAATTGTATGAAAATAAGCATGTTATCTTATTTTTCGATGTTCTTTCCATCCGTGATTGAATTATGCTAACTTTACTATATAGAATAAATATGTTACTATGAGGTCGGCCTTACTACTATTCAATTAAGGTCGCCTAATTTTCACTCATTTTGAGATTGTTTTTAGGGTTTCCAACCGTACAGATGGAAAGAACATCGAAAAATAAGATAAAATATTGATTTTTATATAATTTGGTGAGCGTATGATCATTCATCTTAACGAGTGAAAATTTATAGAAATTTTAACGAGTTAAATTTTCACACATTTAAGATGAATGATCATACGGTCACCAAATTGTATGAAAATTGACATATTACCTTATTTTTCGATGTTCTTTCCATCCATAAGGTTGGATTTGTAAACAACACTCTTAAAATGGGTGAAAATGAGACGACTTCTTTGGAATAGCGGTAAAGCGCCTAATAACGTATATATATATATATATATATATATATATATATATATAATTCCTTAAAAAACTTCTGCTTAAACAAGAGATTGGAGAAAAATTTTGTTCATTAGACATTTCTATTATAACTTCCTTTTTAATAGACTTCTATAGAATTTTCTTCAAAAGTAAATAAATATTAAAAATTACAATTAGTTTTTCCTTTAAAACAAAAACCCAAAATAAACTTTACAATATATAGTAAGTCCATTACATTAATGGGCTGCGGCTTAGAAATGGCCCAGACCAAAACATGGGTTTGGATACAAAGCCGAGCATGATATAAGGAATGGCGACAACTACAAAGTCCAATATATAGCACTTTAATTTATTTTTTATTCAAATTCTATAAATTTAATTTATTTTTATTATAAATTTTGTATTCAAAATCATTCTCAACATTAATATTTTCCATATTTGCCTCTTCTTTTTTTTTTAACTTCTACCTTAATTTGGGATCACAATAAATTACACTAAGCTTACACCCAATATTTGAATTTGTTATTCACATATACAAAATTATCTTTTGGTTGAATTTAAGCTAAATTTAGTTTGAACATACTCTAGCTAGTTAATTTCTTAGTTCTTGTATCGATGTTGGGGTTTTGGTTGGGTTAAAGTCATTTTTGGTCCCTGAAAACACGGCCAATGTTCATTTCCATCCCAAAAATTTAAAATTTATTCGTCTGATTAGCGTGATATCTGCCACTTATCACTCCGCATTAGCAAAATAACTTGACCTAAACATAATAATAAAAGATTATATGCATTTCATTTGGTATTAGCATGGCCTTCGTACGTCAATGATAGGGACCAAAAATGCAAAATCACGGAATATATAAGGGACCAAAATGTCAAAATATACGATACATAGGGGCCGTATTGAACAAATTTTAAATTTTGGGATAGAAATGAATATTGGTCCCATTTTCAGGGACCAAAAATGGCTTTACCCCGTTTTGGTTCGATTAGAATTGGCTAATCCGACATGAGTATTTAATCAATACTGCCACTTTTTATTTTTATTTATTTTTTTATTTTTTACAAAGGCAACAAGTGCCCCCGAAAGTAAGTCAAGGACATGTGCAGACGTGGCCGCTCAATCTCGGGTTAGTCCACAAGAGAACAACACCATGCCTGACTACATGCGTTGTCGCTCAACCCTACGTTAGTCCACAGGGGAACAACACCACACCTGACCCTCACCTTACAAGAGTGGGGATTCGATCATGGGTCATCCACGAAAGAATCCCCCATCTTAACAATGGACCCAAATCCCAATAGACCCTTAGGTTGTTGGTTGGTTATTGTTACTTTTTATCAAACAAACATGTAGAAGATTTTTCAATAATACTATTTTTTTTAAGGGGAAATTGGTTATATACCCCTCAAAAGTTTCATAATTGTATATTTACCCCCGAAAAAAATCTTTGTATACCCTAAAAACAGGATAAATTACGCATATGCCCCTACTGTTAGGGTCCCTTGACAGAAGTTAACCAGATAATCTTAACCATGGTTACAACTTACAACTTAGGTTAAGGGTTATAAAATATCCAAAATACCCCTCTTTATATATTTTTAACTATTTTAAATTTTAGATTTTTAAAGGGATATTTTTAAATCTACAGTCAAACAAATTTTTCAGGGGTATATATGTAAAGGGTATAATGGTCATTTAGTATGTCTATCATTTGCTAACTAACAGTTTTTCATCTGATTTTAACCACAGGGGTACATATGCAATTCTACGTATTATTGAGGGGTATGTATATAGTTATGTTTTATTCAAGGATAAATATGAAAATTTAAAATTATTCAGGGGTCCACTTACAAAAAGCCTTTTTTTTTAATGTATGTGTATATATATATTAACTTATTCCCCTGCAAACTGCCAATGCAATATAAAATTTATAAAAAAATTTGCAAGTTTTAAAATTTTGTCCATTGAAACATTTGTATCATAAGAATTCAATAATTTTTTAAGTTATACTATAATACAATATCTATTTGATTATTAATAACTATTTGTTGTAGTTATATGGAGTTATGGGCTTAAAGCTTTTTAATTTATACTATAATACAATATATATTTGATTATTAATTAATAACTTATTGTTGTAGTTATATGCAGTTATGGGCTTAAAGCCAAGCTCAAACCTTTTATATCAAAAGAATGTCCCATGGGCTCATAGTGATTTAGGAGTTTTAGACTAATTTTATTTTTTTAAGATTAATTAATCAAAAATACTTGTTTAATAATTTAATATTAAATAATAATAATAAATATTTATAAATTAGTTTTAATTAAGTCACATTTTAATAACTCTCTTAAAAAAATTTCAACCCAAAAACTTAATTTCAAACTGTTTTTACTCCTGTATTTACCACCATATCATAGTTAATATTTTATTATTTTTTAATCTGATGTCAATGATTTTTAATTGTTGGATGACCAATAATTCTATTTATACATGTATCATATATGTTTGGCTATTAACTTAGAAGAATTTGGTGCCAAAATGTAACTTGCAATGTGAATAGGAGTTTGGCTTTCACTAGAGGATCTGGACTCACCGTCAGGAGATGTGATACATCGTAACCCCCACAGAAGAGCCCAACTAGATGGAACATGATCCACTCAAGGGATCCCAGGCCCAACTCAACAAAGGCCCAAGCAAACCCAGGAAGCCGCCCGCTTGGATGAATGTCTTTCCTTTTGTTTTTTTCCAATTCTTAGTTGTAACCAAATCTTGTTTAGATTGGTTGGTTAATTAGTTGTAACTAGATTTGGTTAGTTGGGATGGATATTGTTAGGAAGTCATTGAATGATAATTGCAGATTTGGTTTTGCTCACCGTTTCTTCTCTTCCATGTCTCTCTGCTATCTATTCTTCTGCTAACTAGTTGTTATGGAGCTGACACTCGCTCAAAGAGTGGCTTATTGCCCTAACTTGTCTCTTTTTGCGTAAAAGGGAGTATCAATTGGTGCTTTCATTGAGAGGGTTCAATGGCGGATTCAGACATTTTTGCTGCCGTGAAAGCCTTGGAAGCTCAGGTAAACATTGTCAATTCACCAAACTATTCAACATTATATGGCTACAGTAGACTCCCGTTTTGAAGAACTCCGATCTTAGATTCACAGCTCTCCAAGCTTGTCTACGGGAATCTTTGGTCCTCTACCAGTCGCTCCGCCATCCATGGAAGTTCTTGGCGGTGGTACTAAGCTATCTCCCGTTCTTCGACCCATGAAAATGGAGGTTCCGAAGTTCGACGGGGCCGATCCCAATGGGTGGGTATTCCGCATTGAGCAATTCTCCGACTTGCATAGAACACCAGATGAGCTTCGCCTTCGGATTATTTCCTTCCATATGCAAGGAAAAGCGTCGGCATGATACCGATCGATAAAGGCAAACCAGTTGTTGACAACGTGGAAGGAATTTTGCTCAATATCAAACATCGCTTTGGGGCTTCCTTATACGAGGACCACCAAGGTAATCTGTCTAAACTCACCCAAACCACTACTGTTGCTGAATTTCAGTTTGCGTTTGAAGATTTGATGAACAAAGTAACCCGGATTTTTGAGCCTCTGTTAATCAGTTTTTTTTATTATCGGCTTAAAACTAAACATTTGACCGGAATTGTTGTTTTGACGGCCTTCCATTTTGATGGAGGTGTTTGCATTAGCTCGTGCGTATGAGGCTCGTTCCGAAGAAGTTAAACTGAGCATTCAATCCTTGCCTACATTGCACCATCTCTAGCCTCTAGTTCCTCTATTTTTGCCAACCACAAACAGTACCCAACCCCTTTTCCATCGCTAAACACTAACCTAAACCCGACACCATCGGACAATATATTGGCTAGCTTCTCTACCAACAACACCACCCCCTGGAAAACCCATGTGTCACCAGTGTTATCCTCTCTAAATTTACCTGTTTGTCGTCTCACTTCGGCGGAACTCCGTGACAAGCATGAAAAAGGACTTTGCTATAATTGTGATCAAAAGTATGGACCTAATCACCTTTGTCGCAACAACTTGTTGCTTCTTTTAGGTACTAATAATGCGAAGGAAAACCTTGAGGACAAGGTTGGTTTTCAAGGAGAGGGGAATGATACATCCGTAACCCTCACAAAAGAGCCCAACCAGATGGAACATGATCCACTCGAGGGATTCCAGGCCCAACTCAACAAAGGCGCAAGCAAACCCAGGAAGCCGCCCACTTGGATGAACGTGATATCTTTCCTTTTGTTTTTTCAATTCTTAGTTGTAACCAAATCTTGTTTAGATTGGTTGGTTAATTGGTTGTAACTAGATTTGGTTAGTTGGAGTGGATAAGGCATATATGCTTGTAGGAATTGTTAGGAAGTCATTTAATGATAATTGTAGATCTGGTTTTCCTCACCGTTTTTTATCTTCCCTATCTCTCTTCTATCTATTATTTTGCTATCTAGTTGTTCATGGTGACACCGCTTGAAGAGTGGCTTATAAGCCTAACTTGTCTCTTTTTGCATAGAAGGCATCAAGATGACTTCAAGGACATCTCATCGGACCATGTAACTACCAAGGGAGGAGGAGGCGGTCACAGGAACTCAGGGGATTAGCTAGGATACCCCAAGGACCTTGATCCTTGATTATTACATCTTTATACTTTTGCACTATGCAACCTTTTGCTATGCAACCAATAAAATGTAGTTTATTTATTTTATTTTTTTAAAAAAAAAAAATTGTAAGACCCTTGTATTATATATAGAACGTTAGAAAGGTTCCAATCTAAACACCTATTCATCCAACGCCCCTATATTAGGCATACAAATTTAATGATGTACACACTTTTTCATTCATAGTTCTTTTTTTTTTTTTCTTCAAATGGCAACATTGTCACATCATTTGTGGAAAACTAAAATTTCATAGCCTACTTTGTTGAAAAAATATACTAAAAAGAAAAAAGAAAAAGCTACTTGATAGGTCTTTCATTCTTTGTTTTGGATATAACCTAGAAAGATAGGTATATATTTCTCCCTTGGAATGAATCGTGACATGTCACATGTGGTCCCTAAAACCAAATGGGCCCAATCTTAGGCCATGGTTTTAATTTTTAAAATTTAACAATAATCTAAAAGTCCATGTTTTTACAAGTTTTAAGATTTTAAAATATTGTATAATAATAAAAAGAGATAAAATTATACCATGCCTTGAAGTATTATAAAATTTAAAAGAGTCCTTATTTATGAAACTCTTGGAGAGGATAATAGAGCATCGACTCGGGGATATTATGAAGATTCCAGAAAATTGATTTGGCTTTATGCAAGGTAGATCTACAACAGAAGCCACTTTTTTTTTTTTTTTTTTTTGCTAAGAAGTTTGATGGAGATCTACATAGAAAAGAAGGATCTTTATATGGTTTTCATTAAGCTTAGAAGGTATATGATAAAGTATACATGACAAGTCATTTGGTGGGCATTGGAAAAGAAAGACATTCATGTTAAATATATAAATGTTATTAAGAATATATATGAAGGAGCAATTTCGAGTGTGAGAACAGTGGGCGGAGATACGGAGGAGTAATAGATGAGTTAATTAGTTGTATCCAAGATGACATCACATGGTGTATGTTATTCGAAAATGATGTTGTCCGGGTTGATGAAACTAGAGATTGAATAAATCAGAAGTTAGAATTGCGGATAAACACTTTTGAAAGTATAGACTTTACGCTAGAAGTAAGACAGAATATATACACTGTGATAAGGATGAAAGTATGAAGGCACGTGGCAGACATCCAACCCTCCATGTGGCGGACATCCAACCAGCAGGCAACGATGCTCAGGTCTAGCCAAAAATAACCCCGCTCGGGTCAATCGAAAGGTAATATTACCCAGGTACTGCTAGGACCATCCCGCTCAGACCTAGGCTGGGACAAATTCATCCGCGCCCGGCCTACCTCGCTCAAACCCGCATAAGAGTCCCTCGTCTACCCCCCTTCGAAAACCTGTCCGAACAATCATCCTCGGAAGTCTGTTCGAGTGATTCTCTTTATAAAGTCGCACACAGGCCCTCCTCGATCCGGTCGAGCGGTCCGAATGGTCTTATTGAGCCAGCATCTCCGGATCTCAAAGACCCACTTGAAACACAAGGGAAAATGGGCGACATCTGACCTCCTCAAGCGCATAGCCTTCACTAGGGCTGAGTTAGCCACCTTGGGTACCAAACTTCCCAGAGGGATGAGTTGGCAAGCTTGAGCACCAAGCCTCCCTAAAAGGCTGAGTTGGAAGACTTGGGCGCCAAGCTCCCTCTATGGTTGAGCTGGCAGACTTGGGCATCAAGATGCTTCCATCTATATGAGGAGGAGCAACCCCATCAAGAAGAAACAGAAAAAAACAACAACAAACTTGACAACAATGGCGGAGAAGCCACCTGCCCCTCCGGCATCTCTCTCCTCCCTTTCCCACTTTGTATCTTACATTCTTTGAATCTTTCTTGTAATGTTCATGCGTTCATAGTGTGATCCACTCTACATGAGAAATCCGTGGTTTTTCCCTAATTTTGAGGGTTTTCCACGTTACTTGTTGTGTTTTCCCTTCGCTCCGGTTTGATTTCTGTTTGTATTTCAGTTGAGTTTGGTCCTCGTTCAAACAAATTCAACCATTGGTGCGAGATTGGGCTTGATCTCGAGGCAAAACCAATTTCAACGTTAACACACTGTAATTTTAGTCTAAGTAAGAGAAATGGAGAGGAAGTGAAACTAGATAGGGTAGTAGTGCCTACGTGTAACCATTTTAAGTATCTAGCTTTCATTTTCGAGGATGATAGGATGATAGATGAAAATGTAACCCATAAAATCAATTCAGGATGACTGAAATGGAGAAATTTCACAGGTGTTATGTGATAAAAAGATGCCTAACAAAGTGAAGGGAAAGTTCTATAGATCGATAGTTAAACTAGCCATACTTATCACGGGGCGAGTGTTGGGCAACTAAGGGCTTATTTGGACCAACTTTTGGGAAGCCCAAAAACGCTTTTTTTATAAGTACTTCTGGGAACAAAAAACATGTTTGTGTTGGCTTTTCCAAATAAACAAAAGCTGTAAAAAAAGCTGAAAAATAATTTTTTTTCATAAGCTAGTGATTGTAGCTTTTGAAAAAAAAACCGTTCTAGACAAGTTGTTTTAAAAGTGTACGTCAATTACCAAGAAACCATTCTTAAGCCTTTTTAAAGCTATTTTAGAAAATGTCAATTACCAAAACACCCTTATTATTATTGTTGTTGTTGTTGTTGTTGTTATAAAAGTATTTTTGAATTAATATATGCAAACAAACGGGGCCTAGAGTTCAACATATTCATAAGATGAGTGTGGCCGAAATGAGGATGTTTAGGTGGTTGAGAAATCATACAATATTTGATAAGATTAGAAATGAACATATTCGACGAAAGGTGCATGTTGCACCAATTGAGGATAAAATTGGAGAAGGGTGTTTAAGATGGTTTGGACACATGCGTCATTGACCCTCATGTGCCCCGGTTTGAGAATGTGATAGTTTAGTAATAGAAGGTAAGAAGATGGGTAGAGGTAGGTTTTAGGATTACGTGGAGAGAGATAATGTCCTACGGACCTATGTATATTAGATATTGAGCCACATCTTACTTTTGACATAGCAACATGAAGATAAAGAATGTCTATAGCCAACCCCATCTAGTATGAGATTAAAGGTTTAGTTGTTGTTGATATCTTGAAGTATTATAGCTAAATCAAGCTCAAAACTTGACTTAAGCGCTCAAACTTAGCTTCAAATTAGTTTATCCTTAGGACGGATTCAAAAAGAAAAATGGTACTTTTGAATATATAAAATATCTTTGGCAAGCTTTAAATTGAAAAGAAACAATTTAAATCGATTTTGAGCTTTAAAATATAGCTCGATTTTCAAAAAGCCTTGTGGATGTGGTGAAGTTTTAAAATAAATATATGAATATATTTAAACAAAATTAAAGAATATATTTATGATGGATTTAACACTCATTTTAAAAAATATATACTAGCAAATGGTTTTCGTGTTACTCAGGATTTTTTTAAAAATAATAATTATATAATAACAAATACCTCTAGTGTTGCTAATGCCTTTCATAAAAACAATAGTTATATAAGATATCATAACTTGGGTTAGTTAACAACTATTAGAATGTGACTATTGGTTTAAACATATAGTTTCAAGTAGTAGTTATTAGCAAATGGCCCTTCACATTGCTCATGATTAAAAAATAAAAATAAATCATGAGTAATTTGATGTCTTTGTTAGTATATATATTCTATCAATGATGCCTTCAACAAACTTGAAATCAATGTTAACAAATCAACCATAAATAACTTTGAGCAAGCAATGAAAGCTGATGAAATTTTAAAAATAATAAAAATAATAAAAAGATCATATATTTTCACCGCTTTTTGTCCCATTACAAACCTATCAAGTCCCTAGCATATCTCCTTAAAAGCATTTGCCGCACTTGCTCTGTGACATGTACTCCATTAATTCATCACTTTTCATCCATTAGTGGAGTCCTTTCAACGACACTCCAAACCCCCTTTATCGACTCTCACAACAACACCCCAAACCCTTTAACGTACTATTGAGTGTGCAAACATAGTACCACATTGGCTTTGGAGGAGAAAGTGAGGGGCTTAAATAGAGGGACACAACTCTATTAATTGCTAGACCTTCTGGGGCATTGGGCCCCGGGAACAAAACCAATTGGGTTTGGCCACTAGGCCCAAGTGAATAATATCGCAACTGATGGAGTGCGAGCCCAACCTGGGGGTTTGGCGACTGCTGCACACCCAGCCAGCCTGACTCATATTCTTTGTTGTGAGGCCTTTTGGGTTAAGCACAATAACAAAACCGTGAGGGCTTGGGCCCAAAGCGGACAATATCACAACTAGTGTGAAATATGGGGTTCCCCTGGGTCCTAATAGGTCAAGTTATTTGGTGTGCAGCGGCCAACCCCTAGGTAGGCCCGCGCTCCATCGGTTGTGATATTGTTCACTTGGGCCCGATGGCCAAACCCTAAGTGGTTTTGTTCCTGCGGACCTAATGCTGAGAAGGCTTCGGAACTAATGAAGTGTGTCCCTCTACATATAACCTCATTCACCTTTCTCTCAATGGTTGATGCGAGACTATGTTTTACATACCCAACAATCCCCTCAAAACAAAGGACCACATAATTAGCCCCCTTTGCGTAGGCACACCTTGAACATTCTTGTTACGCTTGCTCCATCCCGAGTACTTAGCACACCCTTGAGGAGCTAACTCCTCCTATCAAGTAAGAGACACTGCGCTGACTTGCTTAGATAGAGTCCTACCCGTTGTACCCGTGGCTCCATGTCTTGCACCAAGGATCTACCTACCCACATGATTGTGGTCACATGGCTCTAATAATAATTAGGGGTGAGGGGCACTTACATCTCCACACTAGTTGTGATATTGTTAAGCTTAGGGCCCAAACCCTCGTGGTTTTGTTATTGGGCTTAACCAAAGGCCTCACAATAGAGAATAATGGGCCGGCCCAGGTGTGGCGACCCTCGACCCCGGGGTGGGCCTGCACTCCATTAGTTGTGACATTATTCACTTGGGCCCAGTGTCCAAACCAAGTGGTTTTGTTCACAGGTCCAATACCCCAGAAGGCCTCATAACTAATAGAGATTTGCCTCTCTATTTTAATCCCCTCATTTTCTCCTCCATAGCCAATGTGGTACTATGTTTGCACACTCAACAATCCCCCTTTGCCTAGAGGACCACTTGGGTTAAGCTGCTCCATCAAGTCACTGCGCTGGAGCACACACCTTCACGTGAACCTCGAGCTAACTCCCTCAAGTCACTTCCATGTTCGGTGCACGGAGATCGGAGACTCTACCCACAATAGCTAGGATCTAATCGAGGTGGGAATACCCAGCTGGCTCAGGAGAAAGGCTTGGCTTTGTACCAATTGTTAGGACACAGGAGCACCCCAAATCTCCATCTTGTGGTTGTGAATCTTGCGATATTGTTAACACGATCCAAGCCCTTACGGTTTGTTTTGGGCTTAACCCAAAAGACCTCAATACTAATGGAGTGTGTCCTCTTATATGCCCTGTACTTCTCCCTCAACTAAGCGAGGTGGGACTTTGTTAAACACCCAACATGTGTGCCACAACACCCAAAACCCTCTAGCATATACTTGACCCTATTGCATTTGTATGATATTACTAGTGCATTAACTCATTGATCTATCAAAGAATGCTAAGGATTAGGAATCAAGTTTTTAATTACTTCAAAAACTAATTTATTTTCACTTGACAACCTCTTTTTGGGATTGTTTTGATAGTTTCATTATTTATATTATTATATAATTTAAAATTTTAAAAGAAATTTAAAATCAAAATCTAATTTTTTAATTTTAAAAATTAAAATTATTTATAACTATCCCGCTTAGTAATATAGAGGATAGATATTTTTTAAATTTAAAAAATTTAAAATTTTGAGTAAATTCCGAAATCTCAACCTAATTTTCTTTTTTTTTTGGATTTTCTAAAAGTGATACTCTTTTACTTTCAAGCTACAAAGAAGCTCACTTTTACTTAATAATAAAGATATATAATTTTTAAAATTAAAAATCCTAAATTTAAAATAAAAACAAAAATATCAATCTAATTTTTTGTTTTTTAAATTATTTAAAATTAAATTATGTACAACCGAAAGTTAGATAAATTGTTTGGATTTCAAAATCATAGTCATATTACATTTATGTAGTGGACCCAATGAGGATCTAGAAGTGGCTTCTTTCGGTCAGGTCCACTTGACTCACTCCTGCATATCAAATTGACTCTTCCTAGGCCGGCAACAAAGTAGGGGTTTTCTTATTACAAATTTATTCATTAAAAACAATAATAAAGATTTAACTTATGTGAAAATTATCCCTTTATATGGTTGGCAAAGTTTTAGAAAAGAAAATATTGGCTTTAATAATAGACTTTAAAATCAATTATATTAAAAAAATTATTTGATCTGTAAAAGGGTATATTGAAATAGACACTTATATTAAGTTTTTTAAAAAAAAAATAACAAGAGGAGTCTGAGTTGGCATTGGTGAAAGATAATATAATATACTCTCTAATTTATATTTTTCATATGGAGAGTTGGAGGGTATGACTCTCCATCTGCACAGTTTAAGGCTAAACATGCATCTTCTACGTGGCATTATATTTCCTTCTATTTATATGTTCTGTGAAATAATTGGCTAATTTAAATTAATACTCTGTTTTAATGAACTCATCTATATAAATATCTTATTATTTATTATTATATATATATATATATACTTTTTGATGCTGAAATCAGTAACAAATTTTCTATCCTATTTCCAATTTTAAGTTTGACATCTCACTATTTATTACTTCTATTGTTTTTATTTCATTAATATAAAATTTTCAAAAATATTAAAGGAAGGAAATAATTCTTAATTTTGATATTTTTTAAATAAAATATAAAAATGGAAAACTCTAGTTTTCAAAAGTAGGAGATATGTTATTCCAAACCTTGAATTTAACAAAATGCATTATAAAATATATTAACATAAATACTTCAATGAAAGGAAGAGTCTATTTATTGATACAAGTCAATATTGTCCTAATGGGAATTAAATCGTATATATAAACTTCTAAAATTATCAAGTTAACTAGACCATTGTGTTTCTTATGTAATGAGGCACTCAAACAATACAACATGTATTCATCGGCTATATAGAGACTCAAAAATATGGGAGCACTATTGTCTGATGTTTGGCTTGAAAACTACCCCAAAAGATATAAGATCTATGAGAATATGGGAAAAATAATTTTAAAAAAAGAGCTCCAAAGGGTGGAATCTTGCAATGTTGGCTATCACCCGAAGCACTTGGTTCAAAAACAACTAAAGATGTTTTCGTGAAAAATAACATATTTTTTCCAAAATAATTCAAATAATTAATTTTCTAATATTATTTTGGCTTGATGCAGCTCATGGCCTTCAACAAACTAAAACTAGTGCTGATGAAATCTATTGTCAAAAGAAGCCTCACCTTCACCAATAACATCTCAAGGAAGATTTTGAAGACAACACCACCCAAGGACGACTTTGAAGACAACCACCACTTAAATGCTCCTAAAAAATTAAAAAAAATTAGATATTTTTTAACTACGGTTAAAACTTAAAATACTTTTTTTTTTACAAAGGCGACATGCCCAAGCGTGGAGCTTAGTTACTACACACACCTGAGCCCTCACCTTGTGTGTGGGGGCTCGATCCCAAGATTACCCGGGAGAACACACCCCATCTATGCTTACCTTGAGGATCTAGTACCAATAGGCCAAAAGGCTATTGATAAACTTAAAATACTAATATAAGGCTATGAGTTAGGGAAAGTTATCATACAATCCCTAAGTAGTTTAAATTATTCCTTTTCAGTCCCTCTGACAAAAAAATATATTTTTCAGTCCCTCCTTTTTCAATTAATTACTTTTTAGTCCCTCCCGTTACTTCACCCGTTAACTTTTTACAAAAACCCTTAATTATCCCTGCACTTCCTGCCCAAAACCTCTTTTTTGTTGAAAAGACATGTTACTTTTCTCTTTCCCTTCTAAATCCCTTTGACTGCGGCTATGTACTTTCACGGCTTGCGAGAAGGAACATCCTTCTTCTCCTTCTTATACTTTCTTTTTGCAAAGAAATTACGCTTGGAGTTTTGTAGAAGCTTAACAAGCGAAGTGAGTGCAGGGACAGATAAAGGTTGGGTGAGAGTTTTGTAACGACAAACAACAAAAGGTTTTGTCCTGCACTCACTTTCCCATTGTTTTTCAATAGCTTGCACAGTATAATTCTGTTGTTTTTGCCATGACGTTCTTGTTGCTAGCTTTCATGGAAAACTTTTTTGTCATCACGCGATATAGGGAAGAAGGTCTAACCTTGGAGTTCACAATGCTGACTTCTTGGGAGTTAGTAATGGATGAGATATGTGAACGCTGAGACCTTGACGCCTCTGGCGTGAGAGTGACGTATGTCGCGCTGAGCGATCCGCGAGAATAACTGTCACATTGATACTTAAATGGACTTTGTGCGTATGTGCAACATTTATCATTCGTTCGAGAAGAATATGGTTGACCTTATTGTGGGCATAGGTGAAGTGGCCGTGGTAGGCCAGTCGCGGCTCTTCATTTCCAAGCGTAATTTAATGTCTTTTTTCTCGGGCCATGTAAACTGAAAGTGCTTATTTCGACAATATTGCTTTGCTTAGTATTTCATGCAATCGTGTACTACAAACAAGGAAGCACTTACTATTTTCCCTAAGTGTTTATTTTTGGTCGTATCCACTTAGTATTCCTTATATCATTTATTATCAACTTGATAAGCGTTTAACATCATACGTTTGTGCTTATTTTTACCCATCTGGGCTTAGTATTATGTAGTTTTGCTTTTTTTTTTTTTACCCAATCTCTTTGTATTTTAGGGTTGTGATGTGGTGGCTACCTCCTTTGTTGTTTCTCAAGGCAGCTTGACTACGGGATAACTCTGGCGGGAACTAATTGCAAATGAGAGCGGAAGAGACAAAGGAAGCTCGAAGGCGGAGGCCCGGCGGTGTGGTGGCTGCACCTTCTTGAGAGAAGGCGAAGGATGTTGAAAGTAGGAATATCACGTTAACACGAAGAAAAAAAGCATCAAAACAAAGAGAAGGCTTGCGAGGTTCGATTTAGAAACGCTTGCACAAGCGTGGTGGCGTGTCACGAAGGCCATCAAATCCAACAGAGGCAAAGGGCAACAACATCATTTCCATCCCTAAGTAACATCGTTTGTGTGAATTTGGCATGAAAAGTAAATCCACGAAGCGAGGGATTATATGGGGATACGAAACTTAGAGGGATTATATAGGGATTTCAAAATATCCAGGGACCATATGTTACTTTCTTCTATGAGTTAAACAGGCAAGCAACTATAGTTTTGCAAGGATACTTGAGTAATTACATATTGTGCAGGGACATAGAAGAGAAACAGAACTGCACCACGTTAATATATAAAGAACAACCCGCAGGACTACCTGACCACATAACAATCCCAGTGTCCCACTCATCCAAATCCTTAGCACGTCACCACACTCTTTCCACGTGCCATCTCCCCCTTCTTTCCGCTCTCAATCTCTCCGTCCTTAAACCCCAATAAACAACCCAATTTTTTTCTCTTAAATTTTTATCTAATTCACCCCCAAATCCTTCTCCCTCTCTTTCATTCAATCAGATCCCTAATCTCTCCCCAAGGCCAAACCCTAATAAAGGAGCTCGAAGAAACCCTACAATGGCCGCCGACGATGAACCGAAGAAGGTCAAGATCCTCTGCAGTTGCGGCGGCCGCATTCTTCCCCGCCCCAGTGACAGCGCGCTCCGCTACGCCGGCGGCGACACCCGAATCATATCGGTCCGCCGGGACATCTCCTTTGCCGAGCTCGCCCGCAAGATCACCGACTCCTTCGGCGGCCCCCTTGTTCTCAAATATCAGCTGCCTGATCAGGACCTTGATGCCCTCGTCTCCCGTGTCGTGTCCTGAGGACCTGGACAACATGATGGAGGAGTACGATAAGCTCGCCGACTCCTCCCCTGATGGCTCCGCCAAGCTCCGTGCCTTCCTCTTCTTCCCTTCCGACTCTGACGGTACCCCCCTTGAGGCGGGGGACTCGGGGCAGCGGTACATCGAAGCTGTCAATGGGATTGGGCGCCGGGATAGCGGTGCCAGCGCCACCAGCGTCACTAGCGCCACCAGCGCCGCTTCCTCCACGCATAACTCGGACGCATATCTCGCCACTGCCGATTTCGCTACAACTGAAGGTAACTCTCCGACTCTTGATTTGAAATCGGCTTACCAAGAACCCGCGTCGATCCATTATGGGCATCCCCAGCCACCGCCAGAGTTGGCTGGGGTTCCAACGCACTCTTTTGTGCCAGTGAGACCATTACAGCCGTTGTCTCAGTTGCCTCCTTTGCCGCCTTCATATTTGAAGCCCATGGTCCCTGCTCCGGCGGCACAGGGGCAGACCATGCGTTTGGATGATTGCTATATGTGTCAAAGAGCTTTGCCCCATGCACATTCCGATACTTTGATACCAGAGAAAGCAAATGTTTCCTCGTCATCAGCTCCAGGAAGTAGTTTCCCGGAGGCAAACTCAGTGTTCTATAGTCACCACTCAGAAGATATGATGAGGGCACATAGAACTGTAGTAGGGGATAATGTAGTGGATGCAAGAGCTGAAAATGCGGTCTTGGAGGTCATTTAGGGGCCTATGGGGTTGTTCTCATGCCTGAGGCTGACTATGGTGGAGGGAGAGAGGTCCTTCAGAAAATGGAAAACCTTGAGCATGCTAGGGGTTTGGTTCAGTCAAGTTTAATGGGCTTTCCCAGTGACATTTTAAGTATGGATTGGTTGCAGGCACAAATGTGCCTCGGATGCATCTTGATGATCAACTGCAGCAGCAGCAGGTGAGAGGACAGACTTTGATACCACCACAATTATATCCAGTCAAGCAAGATGGGATACCTAGGCCACTTGGTATTGATGCTAGTTCAACTAGGAATGCTAATTTTCAGACAGCAGAATCCTCAAACCTGAATCTTTTTCCAGAGGGTGCAAATGATTATGTTAGACCTGTTGATGGGATGATGGAAGGTCTTCGATTAAGTCCTACTGAGGCTGCCAGATATGGTGAGCAGGGAAAACCTGTTGTTAGACCAAATTATGTTGCCCCCAAAGATGGAAAACCTGATACTTTGCCAATGGTTGTGGAGAATAGCCATACTTATGGAGGCACTGGGGTGCAGGTTACAAACTCTTTTACAAATCCTGGAGTTCTTGAAACGAATGGTGTTATACCAGTCAATCAACTGCCTCCTATCCCTTATAGTGCTCCTTACTTGCACAGTCTTCAGCCAAGTGAAATCTGCAATGCATCAATGGTTGCAAACCAGATACCCTATTCACATCATTTAGAACCAGGGCATGAGCCTCCAATTCCCAGTGATCGGTTGCTTGGGGTGCCCTCATATGCCTGTCCCACTGATACTGCCTACAATAACCATGCCATCAACCATAAGATTGCTGTAGGTGACTGGAGAGGTGAACCATCTGGAGTTCACTTACAAAATGCTGTTAGTCATATGCCAGCTCCTTTGGATGGTAATATACCTAGTAACTTGGTCTCCACCATCAATCCTGCTGGGCTTGTGGACTATATCCAAGAACCTCTACCATCTGACTCACTTTTTAGCAATCACGATCCTTGGAATGTTGTAGGGGGTAAGCATCTATTGCCTCCAAGAGGTTTTAGAGTGGACGGCAAAGAGCCCATTGCTGCAAGGGACTTGTCTGTTGAAAGTTTTGTAAGAAACACTGCTGATTCCAATATTGTTGTGCTGTTAGAGGAAGGTGCCCTTCATCAACAACTGGACCCTGTGGTCAAGGATCTGCACTCAAGAATTTGTTCAATCCACAAGAGGTTTGTTTTGTTATTCCTATTCATAGTGTCTTCACTTTTTCATGTATTTGAAAATACAATGTCTTGCTCTTTGATGGAATTAAACCTTTCAAAATGTATTAAAATAAGATATATTTTTCTTTTCTTTTCTGTCCAAGAATCAGCAGAGGATCAAATTAAACAAGATTTGCAGGCTGTTGCTGAGGGTGTAGCTGCATCGGTACTTCAGACATCAACACCTGTTCAGTCATCTGTAAATCCTGCCAATGTCTTCTTTGCTCCAGAAACAATTGAATCTACTCCCTGAGTTTAATAAGCGGAACAGGGATTAACACAGAGAATGCAGAGTCACTTAGTGCTGTAGCTATGGTTGATCAGAAAGTTGAGGTGATCATGTTGTTGTTTCATTATTTCTCTGTTCTTCATCTAAAAGCAGTTGGCAGATTTTAATCAATATTTCTGATGATCTAATTCAAGGAAACCAGGGGCAAAACAATTGGATAAGGTCAATATTGGTATTCAAATCACGGAAGACATTGGGCGTCTGCAGGTTTGAAATTAATTTATCAAATTTCCCTCTTTCATTGATTTATATATGAAGCTATTACTTTATCTTTATCTTTCTTATTTTCTGTTTTTTTGGCTATTACCAGATAATCAAGAACAGTGATCTTGAAGAATTGAAAGAACTGGGTTCGGGAACTTTTGGTACTGTGTATCATGGTAAGTGGAGAGGCTCAGATGTTGCGATTAAAAGGATTAATGATAGGTGTTTTGCTGGCAAACCATCTGAGCAAGAACGCATGGTAATCACAAGTTGCAACAATTCTTTTGTTTACTTTGTGACCATTTCTTCATACATTTTCTACTTGTATATTTATTTCCAGAGAGCTGACTTTTGGAATGAGGCCTGCAAACTAGCTGACTTGCACCACCCAAGCGTTTTAGCATTTTATGGTGTTGTTTTGGATGGTCCTGGGGACTCTATTCGCGACAGTAACTGAATTTATGGTTAATGGTTCGGGCTTAAACATGCTTTACAGAAAAATGACAAGTAAGTCATTTGTTTCCATGCCTTGTATAACCAACAAAAGCATCAATGATCACGTTAGGCTTGTACTGAAATCTTCACACGTTCAATCAGCACAAACAATGCAAAAGTTTGATTCTTTTCTAGCATTCAGCAGGACACTTGATCATCGCAAGCGTCTTCTAATTGCAATGGATGTGGCATTTGGGATGGAATATCTACATGGGAAGAACATTGTGCACTTTGACTTGAAAAGTGACAATTTGCTTATCAACTTAAGAGATCCTCAGCGTCCAATATGCAAGGTATTTTACCTTAGAGTTGTCAGGAGTTTTTTTTTTTTTTGTTGTATAATTAATTCAATGGTTATAGTCATATAATCTTATCTAAGTTCATCTTCTTTGTACAAGTTTGTAGGGATGTTTTTATTTTATGGTTTGTGACTTACTTTAGATGCTTACTGTTGAATAACTGTGGAGTATTCAATAAGAATCTAGTAATGGGTAGGTGTGTTATCAAAACTATTTTTACTGTCCATTTACTTGAGATAATTTTATAATGCAGAGTCCTTATGATAGAAAACTGTCCTTTTTTTAATCTTATTTTGTCTCGGCATTCATCTTTGCTTAATTAAAAATAATAATAATTATGAACTCTGCTAAGCATCTTGAGATACTGCATCATATGTTATTTGGAATGCAAATGCCTTCTGTTTCTCAAAATTCCCCCATGTTCCTTTCACATTTGGGAAATACTTTGTGAGTTATGTTTGCTTATATTTTTTTCATATGCATCATGATTGCTCTTACTTGTATTTGCTATTCATGCTGTCTTTATACATTGGAATTTTGAATGGAAAACTTATCTGAGAGCCCACCTCTTTCTGCCTTGAGAAGAGGTCCTTATATTAGGCGCTTGCTGATTAACTAAAACTAGGTCCTTAACAATATCTCTTAGTCTATTTCACCATGGAATCTAAATTGTGCATTAAAAGTCTTTGCCCCATTTATTTGTTGCATTCTAAAGTCCTTACAATCCTTTAACAACATTTCTATTGTAATCTAAATTGATTTTGAAGAATTGATATCTGGAATTCCTTTATTTTGAATCAATTACTGCTCCTACTATCGAATCAAACTGAGCCCATAGAGGGCAGCAACCAAGTAGTTGAGCAGTGGGTAGATCTAAAGTGAGATCTATTGCTGCATCTGTTAGATGTCCTTTTCTCCAAAGGGGATCAATGCTAGAAACCTCTTTTATCTGTTTTTGACTTAATTTGTTTTGGGGGTTATATATGCTCTTGTCATTTAAGTGCATACTGAATTTATTTATTTCAGTCTTAACCTTTTCTCTCAAACTCTTCTATGGATATTATGGTTATATTCCACTTCCTTGCTCCGATATTCAAGATTTGGAATATCATCTGGTAAATATTACTTTATATTCATAGTTTATTCTTATGGCCATATTAATATTGGCAGGCTACAGATAGCCAGTTCAGTTGTCCTGATCTAGAATTGATTATTGTGGGGCATGTTATTCTACATTAGACGACAGTCAAGTTTAGTGCAACACATCCTCTACTGTCTTGCTAAAGTTTGAGAGCACAGACCTCAAGATTAAAAAACAGACTTTGTGCTATGTTTGGCCTTAGGAATGCCATACAAGTGATTCAGAGCACCCTATATGAGCAATGGGAGATTTACCATCCATCCACTCTCTCTGTTGTAACCTTAGAAGTCACTGCTAAAGTTTGAGAGCATGAGCCTGAAGGTTTATTATCAGACTTTGTGCTATGGCCTCAGGAATACCTTAAAAGTTATTCAAAAAACCCTATTTGAGCAACTGGAGATCTACCATTCACGCTGTACCTTTGTTTCTAACCTTAGGGTCATTCTTGCGGATGCAGCCCATGCAAGTAATGGGAGATTTCCTCTTCACTTAGTCTCTTCATTGTAGTTTGTGAAATGCGTCGAGTTATCTACCTGCCATGTGCAACTTTGGCTGGTAATAAGTGTTCATTTTTTCTTTCCTCTATTTTAGCTCATGGGTTCAATTGATTACAACCAGCTCTTTATCCCATTTAGCTGTCCTTTTCTTATAAAAAGGAAAAGAAAAAGTCGTTTGGCTTTATCCAAGTAGAATTCAATTTTCATCTAAATAAGCTGCAAACGTGGATTTTATTTGAACACTTCATTTGCATTCATTTATGAATAAAGATAACATTGGCCTATAATAGATAGGTTTTGCCCTGTGAAAATCATCATTTGAAGAAACTATCCAACATTCCTATTCCTTTCAAAGCTTATATTGCTATAAGCGCTTGCTCCATTGGTTCCTCTATGATATTAGTTCTTCATGCTTTTGTGATTGACTTGATTTTGCATTATCTTTTCTTTATTATCTTTCTCCTTGGTAGAGCTGGCGCTCTTGCATTTTTTTTGTTATGCTTTTGTTTAGATTCAACTGACCTGAAGTCTGATCTCAAATTTGCTTTTTGGCCTTTTTAGGTGCTTAACATTCTTTTTAACTTTGGGTGCACACAAGATGGCTTTCGATGTTTCTTCTTTTTGAGTGCTTTGATTTCTTTCATCAGATCCAACTAGCTCTCTGGAATATATGCATCTACAAAACAAAGAGATTTCAAAGCAAGCGAACCAGCATATTTCTATTATTCTTGTTATAGGATTTGATTGCTATCATTAATGACAGGAAGATAGTTCAATTGTGCTAAACATGATAATTTTTTTTAACATAGAAGTATTCACTATAATAACCAACAGATAACAACTATCTGCTACTATCATACTCCATGTGCCTGCATTTTTTCTGACCATAAATGGCTAAAACCAGTAGTTATAATAGATTACAGTATAACATCAACAGGAGAACACAGTGCTTTTTTTTCATTATGTTTCTTATTGCTTGATTTTTTGTTCACATATAGAATATCATGCTAATTAGATTTGTATATTTTTTGTTGTGACCTTTTTTTGGCACTGATTGTGACCTCTTGGTTTTTCTGCATCAAAGGTCTCCTTAAACATCATTTTTTTTTTTTTTTTTTTTTTTTGGTGCAATTATGATAGTGGGAGTTCAAATTGCCTTCATGAGGAGTTAATTCTCATCTACATCTGTAAAAGCTTATGCCCTATGTTCTAGGCCTCTTTATTTCTTTATGCAATGTTAGTTACTCTCACTATAGTCATGCTCGAAATTGAAAGGATCCTTAAGATTGCTTATCTTTATTCTCCACTAACACAGGCAAAAGAACATATTATCTTTGGTCCCTGTTTGGTTAAGGAGTTCACGAAAGTATTGGTTAAGGAGTTCTGAGAAGTATGAATAATTGAGAATGGGATATTAGAATTTAACATGGAATACAAATATGCAAATTTTTATTTAATGTAAAATTTGTTTATTATTCTTGTTATTCCTAGTCATAATCAGTGATGATTAACTTGGGCAACTCAATCTCTCCTGATGCATGGAATTTTATTCCTTGAAAAAAGAGGAAGAACTTTGTTAAACTAGAATTACATTTGGTTATAAGTAGGAACTTAGATCCCTTATTGAATTTGTGGGAAAACATGATTAGTGTACAACCAACTTTATATATATATATACACACACACTCACACACACACATAGATAATGCTATATAAATCGAAAGAAAGTTGTCCAAACAGCTTGTTTGAATCATTGCTAGTCATTGAATGTTCCTCGGGATCATCAAGATGAATTAATTGGCTAGCAATGATTCAGACAAGCTGTTCGGATAACCTGCTCGGTTTATGTAGCATTACTCTATATATATATATAACCACTCTGTATGTATTTCTTCAACAAAACACAACAACAGATTCTTTCATAAAAAAAATCGTTTCTCAATTTATGTCATGGTGTCAGAGCTTTAGGCTTGTTTTCTTCTTTCAACCTTCATATTTGGTTTTTCCTCTCTATTTTTGCTTTGTTTTCTAAAGATAAAACAAATAGAAAACATAGCATTTTATATCTTCTTTTTACCAGCCTTTATAGTTGTTTTTCATTGTTTTTCATCATTGGTGGTCTTTCTTTGTTGTTTGGCCTTCATTGCTGCTCTCTGATTCTCACCGGTCTTTTAACAAGTTGTGACTTGTGAAAGATGTCAGAAGTTGCCAAAATAACTGTTATAACACAACCAGAGGAGGTTGTTCAATCTCAATAACCTGGAGAATTGTAAACTATTCAGGTTGTCTATAAATTGAATGGAAAAACCTATCTCAAAGCTTATTCATACCGTGTTTAAAGGAAATGGAAAGCTAAGTTATCTTATGGGTACCGGGCCAACACCAAGAGATCCTAGGTTTGAAGCATGGGATAAAGAAGATTCAATGATTATGGTGCTCGTGGAATTCAATGGTTCTTGAGATTAGTGTGACATGTGTATGTTCTTGGCTATTGCTAATGTTATTTGAGATGCAATACAACATACATACTTAAAGGCAAGAGATGCAGCTGAAGTATATAAGGTGAAGATGAAAATGTTGGTCGCTAAACAAGACAGTAAAACATTTATTGAATATGCCAATCAATTGAAAAGTTTATGGTAAGAACTTGATCGTTATAGTTTGAAAAAAACCAAATGTCTTGAAGATGTTATTGGTCTAAAGGATTTCATTAAGCAAGATAGTGTCTATGATTTTCTTGTTGGGCTTAATCCAAATTTTAATCAAGTGAGAATCTAGATTCTTGGCAAATAGGAGGGTCTAGACCGCCTGGCTCTTATGCCCAAAAAAAAAAAAAAAATAGGAGGGTCTATGCTTTAATCCAGAATTTAATCCAAAAGCTTACTCAGGATTTTTGCAATGTAGTTTTTCATCACAATTATTGTGTATTTCAAGACAAAGGATTCGAGGAAGATGATTGGACATGCGAGAGAACGGGATGAGCTTTACTATCTTGGAAGCACCGAGCCAATCAAACATTACCAAGGGAAAATTACCCTATTTTTGTTTCAAAACTTCATTCATCTAATAAGCGTTGGGCTTCACCACCGCAGGACTTGGATGTCTATCATTTTGAGCCATTTAAATTATGTTTCCATCTTCATTTCAAGGCCTAGATGTTGAGAGCTTTCATTGTGAAGTGTGCGAAGTTGCTAAACTCAAACGTATATCTTTTCCAATAAGTAATAAAAGAAGCTCCCTTCTTATTCACAGTGATATTTGGGGTCCTACTATCCCTGATGTTTATGGGGCAAAATGGTTTGTGTTATTCATTGATGATTATACTTTGTGTTATTTGGATTTTCTTGCTTAAAGTACCATTCTCCTAAATTTTTGTTCCATGATTAAGAACTAATTTGGGCTTAATATCAAAAGGTTTAGGTCAGATAATGCCAGAAATTATTTCAATCAAGTCTTAACTCCTTATTTTCAAAAGGAAGGTATAGTACATGAATCATCCTTGTCAATACGCCACAACAAAATAGAGTTACAGAAAGGAAAAATGGTCATCTCCTTTAGTCAACTCGAGCTTTCTTATTCCAGAAAAATGTGTCTAAATCTTTTTGGGTTAGGGGGAAGCAATGCTTATAGCCGCTTATGTTGTAAATCGTTTACCTTCCAGAGTCTTGGGATTGAAGAGTCCAATAGAAACACTCCTAACATTTTATTCAAACATACATACTACAAATAATCTTAACCCTAGGATATTTGGGTGCATGTCATTTGTGTATGTTCATAGTCAAAATAGGGGGAAACTAGACCCAAGGGCGTTAAAATGTGTATTTGTGGGTTATTCCTCAACTCGAAAGGATACAAGTATTATCCGCCTCCATCAAAGAAGTTCTATGTCTTGGTGGACATTTCTTTCAATAAACAAGCATCTTACTTCACCACACCTTATCTTCATAGGGAGAATTTTATACGTAAAAGATAAGGATGGGGGTTTCTTACTCAATCTGTCATTATTTCCAATGTTTGAACCACTTCCAATATTTGAGTGCATTGCAAATCTTGTCCGAGCTCGTGCTTGAAATTTCAAGAATCCCAACTCACTCTCTCACTTGAGAATGTGAGATTTGGCAAGGTGTACTCGAGGAAAAGACTGATTGTCCTTGAATTAATGTAAGTCCAAGAATCCAACCCTGGATCCACGAGAATGAGGGTAACAATTTCTAATTCTTCATTTACAAGTTGAAACTGAATCTCATGTAGGTGATGATGATGAAGACCTTCCCATTGTTATTAGGAAATGAACTAGAGTGCACAAAATGACCTTTATATCCTCTTGCACATTTCTTATCCTTTAAACATTTTCATCATCACATAGAGGCTTCTGGTTAACCTAAACACCATTGTCATCCTATCACCTTATTAGAGGCTTTGTCCAATAAGAGATGGAAACAAGCCATGAATGTAGAAATAGAAGACATTGGAGAAGAACAAAATGTGGTAGATGGTGAAATTACCGGGTAGGAAAGGAAACCTGTAGTGCGATGCTGAAATATAGAGCGGGATGGGTCAATAGAGTAGTATAAGGCAAGGCTAGTAGCCAAGGGTTATACTCAAATCTATGGGATTAGCCATCTAGTGACTATTGCTCCAATTGTGGAATTGAATAGTATAAGAGCCCCACCGTCATTAGTAGCTAATTATGGTTGGGAAGTTAATGAGTTTGATATCAAGAATACATTTTACAATAACTAGAAGAAGAAATTTATATGAAAGTCCCACCAGTTATGGGAAGAATTTGGATGCTCATATTGTGTGTAAATTAAAGAAAGCCTTATATGGACTTAACCAATCCTCTGGGCATAGTTTGGTAGGTTTGCAGGGAGTTATGTTTGCCATGGTATATAGACAAAGCTAACGGAATCACACACTTCTCATTAAACACTCATCTTTAGGGGCACTCTTAGTGTATGTTGATGACATAATGGTGATGTGGAATGATGATAAGGAGAGAGAACTTCTAAGTTGGTGTTTGGCTTAGGAAGTCTGGAAATGTTTTTTGGGATTGAGGATTTTCGCTCTAAGTAGGCGTTTTATCTCCCAATGTAAGTATGTTCCTAGCATTATGTAGTAAGTGTGATTAGCCGATTTCATGCATAGTCCAAAGGAAGTTCATTTTGCACAAGAAGGAGCTCCTACCGAAACCCGAGTTGGTATTTACCTCAAAAGAAGTGAAACATCGGGAGAGAGAGTATTCTGTGCTTAAAAAGAAATGGAGGTTTGATCGCGTTAAAGGCATATATACTGAGGATGTGCGTGGGATTTATGCTGGAGTTAATGGTTGACAGGAGGGTCAACCCTACAGTGATATTGCAACTTTTTCTTGGAGGTGCGTAGGACGTGGATGAGCAAGAAACAATATATGCCGGTAGCATTGGGTGCTGGTACATAAAGGCAGAATTCCTGTGAGCAATGAAAGCTCATGCAAGGTGTGTGTGAACTACTTTGGTTTGGGAGTTCATCTTAGAAGACTTGAAAGAGGTCGAAAGTGAGATGGATTCTAAATCGAGGACTTTTAAAAAGTTATTGTTGAATTCTAATTAATAATTTTAATAGAAGCTTATTTCAGTACTATTAAAGTATTGAATTTTAATTCAACAACATTATTTTCTAAATCGAAATAAGCTGTTCAAAAAATTATTGCTAGGAAAGCTGCTTTTTTGCCCCTCTAGATTATTCAAATTTTGTTTTGATTGTCAGTAATAAAAATCCTTTTCTAGGAGTCAATGTCAGTGGTTAACAGACTCCATATGACAACTTTTCTATTATGAGATTCATATGCTTGTAGCAGCTCTTTTATCACTTAACAATGTGCCTGCTTGTCTTGGCTATTGTAATGGCAAGCACATATGAGAACAAAGAACCCCATACTGTACTGGGATGTTTTTGATTATATGTGTGTGTGTGTGTGTGTGTGTGCAGAAGGCACTCAAGAGGATTGGCACTGAATGCACTTTGTTTTGCTCTACTACAGGCACTCCGCACAAGTTACCTGTCCTAGAAGTTTAGTGGGTTGAAAAGATCAGCGGCAACTTTAATTTCATTTTCTTATACACTGGGTTGGTCACGGGTTGGTGACCTTGGTTTATCAAAAGGGGTAGAAATGCCAGACTCTGATATCCACGGTGGAGTCTCAGCGGAACACTCTCCCCTTGGATGGCTCCAGAACTTCTAAATGGCAGCAGCAATCTTGTTTCCAGAGAAGGCTGTTAAGCTGGTACAGTCTCAAAAAGAATGAGTGCAATTACCCAAATGCCTTCTATTCTTTTAACCCCTTCAAGTATAATTCAGGTATGATGTATTTTCCTAATAGCGGTATTTGCCAATGTGGGAGCTCCTAACCGGAGAAGAACTCCTATGCCGATTTCTACATTTATGGATGTATTATAGGTAATGATTTGGTGCTTCCTAAATTGGGTTCATTACTTTTATCTCGCATCAGTTGGGTTTAGAACCATTCATTTGTTTTTTATTTTTTTATCTGTAACAGGGGGGGATTGTAAGCAATACACTGCGGCCTCTAGTCCCTGAACCTGCTTGACTGCAGGACTGGAGATTGCTGAGTGGAACAATGCCGTGGTCACCCTCAGACCATCCCTGAGCGGCCCAAGTTTCACTGAGATTGCACTGGTAGGCTGCAAGGCCATGGCAGCCTCCCCTCCCCAAGAGGACAGCCCCCAACCACACCTACCTGTTCCAGTCACATATACAGAAATGACTCTCACCCAAAGATGTGTCTCTTCCAGCTTCTGTTTTGCTTTCACAGTGTACCCATTATCTTGTAGAATGTAAAAAAAAAAAGTGATGACCTTATACTTTGGCCCAAAAAAAGGCTAGGGACTTATATAGTGATTTGCAGTTTTCTAACTTAAATAAATTCATGAGACAATTCTTTTGTCCAGGTCTTTCTTTACATAAGGTGGAATTAAATAAGCAGTTTGCATTTGCTCTAATAATCAATGATCTTCTTTCATTATGTAGCGAGATTCCAGGAACAAACAGATGTTACCTTTCAAGAATAGAATAAAGAACACAGAGAGGGATCAAAAGTTTGGTAACCCTCCTTAGACCCAGAATCTAGCCTCTAGAATATCAGAGAGAAGTTGAGATACCTGATCAGAAATCCCTCCTCAAGAGTTCAGAGCATAGCTTTCTGTGTGTCAAGTGAAGTGAAAACAATGGTTTTGTTTCCCCAGTGATGATGCTGTTGTTCCTGCATCTGAGACTACTGAGCTTCTTCTGCACTCAAAGCCCTCCAGTTGGCTCCCTGGAGACACAGTCCTAGAACCAGTTGCTTGGTCTTCCTCCCTTTCCTTCTTCCACCCAGGAGCTCCGGCCTCTGTCCACCATGTCCATGTAATAATAGTAGTCTTGCAGTGGAACTCCCACCAGACCTTCCTCAATAGCCAGAGTGCGAGCACAAGAAACCATGGCATCCAGGAACCCTTGATTCCAACTCCTCTGCTAAATGTCCTCCCACTCCTCAACTCTTTCTTTTGCAGGCCAGCCTTATCAACTTTCAAGTGACAGAGGGAGAGAGAGAGAGAGATACAAAGAGAAGAGCTATGACTATATATATATATATATATATATATATATATATATATATGGTTATATGGATAGGATTTATCAAAGAGAAAAAATAATTATACTGCTGAAACATAGAGAGAGAGTAAGAGAAGGGGATTATATATTATTAGAAAATATATATATAGAGAAAAGGGGAGAGGGTCCAAAACGCTTGTGCCAACTCCTAGGTCTCTCCAGTCTCAACAATGTAAGCCTGGACGCTGCTTTGCCGGCCCTGTCCTTGTGCCTTCCTTGTAGTAGTTGTAGAGGTTTGTTTTCCAAACTTTCAAAATTTGCTTTCTTGCAACTTTGTCACTTCGCCTTTTGGCAGATGCATGCCCCTCCTGTGTACAGCAAGTATATCGCACTTGTTATCTATGTATATGCATATAATTTAATAGATATTTTAAGTATATAACACCCTGAGTTTGTATTTGTCTGAAATCGTTAAGAGCCCCTTGATTGAGGGATTTATTCGGGGTTTTTTTAAAAATGTGGATAAAGTGTAAAACTAGCTATTCAAGTCAACCTTGTTATTCTATCAGTTATATGAATAATTGATTCAACGTTTTATTTGAGTTTTTAAACATAAACTTCGTTTCAAAATTTTCAACACGTTTGGGTTGGATGACTAGTTCTGACTTTTATCTCCAGCAGTCCTGGCACGTATAGTACAGTTAGTTTTACCCCATCACAGAGGTGATTACTTAGAGCTTAATTGTTATAATATTTTTTAAAAAAAAAAAAATAAATCACAGATCAACTTTGTTGAATAACTTAAGTTATAGATATGGTAAGATCAGGAAACATTTTACATGAGTGTCCTGTATTACAGGCCAGAAGGATTGTATGGGTAGATCCAGTGGTGCGGTACATATCCTTGTGTATTGCTATAACTCATATCCATCATTCATCTTTCTTGTTGGTCTCATTAAAAACTAATTGATCATGCACCATCATTTTATTTCTAAGCATGCTTGGCTGGATTGTGTTGGCAGCATCCACTCGTGAGAATTTATCTTAAAGGTAAATGCTCCATTTGAGTTGATTTCTGATTTCTATTATTGTTTAAATTAATTACTAGCTCAAACTGGACTTAATTATTTTTAAAAGGGAAAATTGAAGCTTTTAGCAGCTTTTAAAACTATTTTAATTACCATATATACTCGGAGGAAAAATATAATTACAAATATACCCTCAAATTCTTTTATTTGAATTTATGTGTACTTATACCATACCCTTATAATTAGAAATAGTTTAAATGTAAAATCCAAGTGAATAGGAAAATACCTCTAATACCTCTCCTTTTCTCTATTTCCTTTCTCCTCTTTTTTATACCTTATTTCTCTCTCTTTTACTTCTCTCTACTCCTTTCTCCATCTAAGCATGTCTTCATCAACTACTGTGTCTAAGACTGAATCATGCATGCCTTAGATCAAGCAATTTTGAGAAGCTTAATGTTGGAGTTTGATGCTAGCCTTTTGCCCGTTCAGGGGATTTAGGTTGGGGTTTGGAGATTCGCATAGTGGGTTGCTATAACCAATTTAGATTACACATGGACTAATTAAAGAGATGCTTAGCTTTTACTATATATATGGTGAGCACCCTCCCCTCACCAAGAAGCCTTACGTTAAGAGGAGGGTAAAAGTCCCCTGTCTACATATACGCTCATTTACATTTTCTACTCAGAGTTAATGTGAGACTAAATTAAGCCATACTGCTTCTCTTCATCAAATATCTTATTTGTTCCATAGGGAGATTGGGTTGTGGATTTTGGATTCATAGTGATTTAATTTTGTTTTACTTGCGCTTTAGTTAATGTCAAGTGGGACTTTACTAAAGTAAGTCCAACTTGCAGTAAGTTAAAATCACAGATATTTTACTTACTTCAAAGTTGTTTTGGTTTGTTGTAAAGTGTAAAATGTTGTATATTTCACTACATTTCACCGCTTGGTTTGATGTAAGTCGTGGGTAATCTGCATGGAAGCAATCCATCTGTGAAGTAAAGTGGTGAGATTACCCCATTATACATTTATTTTTATATTATTTTTAATATCAATCAATAAAGAGAAACATAATAAATATATAGGAGAAATTGGATTTATATATCCTTTCAAAAGTTTTAAAATTGCATATTACCATCATAATTAGTTTGAATACCCCGAAAAGAAACATGTTGAATTTTCTACATGGATATGCCCCGGCTTATTAAAGTCCGATTGACAAAAGTTAACTAGATAATCTTAACCATGGTTACAAACTTAGATTAAGAGGTTGAAAAATGTCCAAAATACCCCTCATTATATATTTAAACTATTTTAAATTTCCTCCAGATTTTTAAAGTGGTATTTTAAATCTATAGTCAAACAAATTTTTAGAGGTATATATGTAAAGGGGAAGGGTATAATGAGTCATTTTTTGCACTTTGACTACAGCTTTGTTAAAATGACAGTGTTTCTATATGATTTTAACCTCTTGAGGGGGTATATAACCTAATTAAAACCTATTATTCAGTGGGATATATGTATGTAATTATGTTTTATTCAGGGGTAAATACATGCAATTTCAAAATTATTACGTGGGTAAACTTATTTATTATAATTTTGTTTTTAATGATAGTAAACTTATTTAAAAAGAAGATCGTATGCGGTGAGAGTATTCAAACTTTCTAAAACATAGTAAGTTCCACTCACGCAGCGAATTTTAAGCTATGAGTAGAAAATACCAGGTAAAAGCCCCCTAACTTACTTCATATTTTCTTGGCAGCAGTTATCAGCTTCATCACCAAACCAAACAAAGCTACCCCATGTTTTATTGCCAAAAATAGACTCAATTTCACACCTAATTACAACAAACCAAACATCCCTTATGTAAAATCTTTTCTTATCTTTGTAGTAAAGGATATAATGACCTTTTAGTATAATCAATTTTAAAAGTGAAATCAAGGAATATACTCGTAGTTTAAGGGATTTTGGGGTACAAATGTAAGATCATTAATCCACTTTATCTAATTTGTGAGCCTCACGGAAGATGAGTACCGCCGGTGGTTAGAGAGAGGAAACCCACTCCTTAAACTAGGACCTTTAACACCCTAGATGGAAAGTGAACGTATCCACCACATAACCCAAAGACTACAACACAACACCGCATTGCAGGTTTGGACGCTTATAAAATGGAGAGACTTACCCCAAAATGGTAATTCAATGTTAAAACGCTTGTACTAATTTAGGGT